>CM067565.1:4628216-4910716 GCA_034336665.1 Luscinia megarhynchos
GTATCTGAGACCTGCAGCAATTTTGTCCTCTCAGAAGCATGTGTTGCTTCCAACTGAAGCTGGCTCTGAAAGCTTAGAACATATTCTGGCCTGTTGACTGGTCTCATCCATCATTAGGAATAACTATGGCCCAAGGGTAAAAATAGCTCTGGAGTCTGTAGCATAGTGCCCAGAGCCTAATGATATTGCCCTCCAAGGCAGATGGTATTTGTTTTGCTGCCTCTCTGGTGGTTTTCAATTAATGACTTATTGCTTCATGCTCTACCCCCTCACAAAAAAAAAAAAAAAAAAAAAAAATATCAAAAAACAGACAAACAAATATTGATTAGGTTCAGATTTTTAAATAATAGACTGTCAATATTACATGGATAAGGAGATAAACAAGCATGGTTCTTCAGGAGGCAGCTCATGTTTGGGAAGGAAAGCCAGCATTCCTTTGCAAAGAAGTGGCTGCTTGGAGGAATGGGTGGGAAGACTTGTGATGTGATATGGATGGGCATGGGTGGTTTTCCTGCAATCATGGAAAATTGCCTTGTGCCACCAGCCTGGAGGGAGACCCAGTGTGAGGAGTGCTGGTTGTGGCACATGTTAAAGGAAGCAGGTTCCTTTATCATCAGAAAGATAAATTCATTGGCAGATCCACCTGGTGTAGTGCACATTGAGCATGTTTTGCCTATAAATAGTTTATCCAGAAGCCTCTGGCCTCCTCCTCCAGCACTCCCATCCACTTGCCTGGCTGAGCTCAGTGCTGACAGACATTAAGCTCTGTCATCTGAGCAGAACAATAAAACCCATATTTCAGCATTCCTGGAAAAGGTTGTGTTGTCACCAAACAATGAATGAGCTCCAAGAAGTCCTGCAACACAAGATGGTGTCATTAGCACTGACTTTTGACAGACATTCCCTTTGGGAAGGGGAGTCCTAGAGAAACAATTCATGGAATTTCTGCTAGTCTGGATCTAGAAAAAATCCCTAAAGTCTATTTTACCCCAAGCCAACCTCCAACCAAGATGTTAAAGGAGGCTCTTAGGAATCATGACCATTATTTAATAAATAATCTTTTGATCCTTTGCAAAATGTGAATACAGTCAGAATGGTGATATGGGATAAGATTTATCTCTTCTAACTTTAAATACCTACAATTCAGATACATTGTCTGAACTAGTCATCTTAGATTCTTGCATAGTTGATTTGGAGATTGAGCATCCCAAAGAGATTGTTCTCATGCAAAGCTGGGATGACTCAGACCATGCATTGACTCTTTCTACCAACCAGAGACAGATAAGCATCAATGAGGCACTCATAGACAAAAAAATGTGGAAAATTAACTTTCCATTCATGTTTGTGGGCCAATTTTATTTTTTTTAAATGATACTAACATTAATCTTGAAAATTTCCATCCAACTAAATTTTTCATAGATATAATTATCAAAGCCTAATTTCAGAACCAAAATAAAGTCACTTTGTGGAAAATCAGGGCTGCAAAAGCTTTATCAAACAGCAAAACAATTTTTGCAACTTAAAGGAGGAATGCTTGGAAGTTGGAGGTTTTGTTTTGTTTTGTGTTTTAATGTAGGTAGTGCTTTTACAAGGCTTTTTCTTTCTGTTTTCTGTTTCTTCTCTCAGATGGCAACTTGGCCTGTCAGTTTTGTGTCACTGCTTGTTTATGCCATAAATGTCATTTGGAATGACAACACTAGGAAAAGGTCAGGGCTATTACTAAACAAGCTTACCCCCTGGAGCCTAATACAGTCAAGACACTGTGATTCAACTGCTGGGAGTGGCTGGAGAGATGGCAGCAGGGAGAAATATTTTGGTATTTTTCAGTGCTGGTCCATGGAAATCATACCTTGGGGCTCAAAATGGGACAAAGCCAAGAGCAGCCTTATGTGTTTGATTCAGGTAATGTATTCAGAGGAATTAACAGCAAGCACCAGGATTTGAGGAGCCAGCAGAGCTGTCTGTTTCTTTTTATTAGTGCATGGATGCTAAATACTGCTCAGAGAATGAAGTTTGATCAATAAATCATCCCCTAGTTGCTGTTCTGCATTGGCTTCTTTGCCTGGATTGTTAGAAGAAGACCATGTGTTTGCCTTTTTTCTTTTCCCCCAGAGTAAAAATTCTTCAGTAAGTAGAAACACGAAGAGGAAAGAGGAAATCAGCTCTAGCTTAATGTTGTTTTCTGTCATCTGTGGCTTAGGTAAATAACCTTGCACGTAGGTGACTCCTGCTGAGGGAGTTAACTCTCTAAATAACAACAACTGCTACTAATCCAGCCCAAAATTACAATAATTGCACCAGTTGATTGAAAAGCAACTAAGCAGGAGGATTGTGGGGAGAGGGGGGGAATCCTTCTTTTGACATCTTGAATCAAAATTATTTTACTCACCTATCATAAGGTCATTTTTGATAGGCCATCATAATATAATTAAGTGGTTTGGGTGGGAAAGGACCTTAAAGATAATCCCATTCCAGCCCCCTGCCATGGGCACATTCCACTAAACCAGGTTGCTCCAAGCCCCAACCAACCTGGCCTTGAACATTTCCAGGAATGGGATGTGATATCAGATAACCCCATTTTATATTTTTTTTATCATATGATGTTAGGATTGTAAGAATTCCAGATTTGACATCATTTTAATAGACTCCCTAAGAATATAGTTAAGCTTAGTTCAATTAAGATATTCACTTATTCAAGTTGAAGAACCAGTGTGCCTACCATTCTTCTTTGAAGCTACAACAAAATACAGAAGCTCTTGTCCAAAAGAATGATCCTTGGAAAAGCCATGGAAATAAAGATGTTAAATACCTGCTGAAATTTGTCTCACTGGCTTTCTTTTAAGTAGTGAAAGGAGAAAAACTGAAAAATAAATAAGCAAACAATCTTCTCATCAAGGAATGATGAAAATGTAAAGTTGTAAATACCTGACGAGTAACTTCTGGTTGTTTGGCCACTGGAATTTTCTTTGCTATCAGAATTCCAGACAGAAGAGGAAAGTTGTCATTGAAAATACTGAGTTTGTATGCCTGAAGGTTTGCTCTACAACTAAATCCTTGGAATTGTTAGAAATTCTTGTCTTTTTCTTGAGGCATTGGTTGGTAAAAAAAATCACATTTTATATAAAAAATGTACTTTTGCTGAGTAACAAAAGCCAGTTGAAAAAAAAGTCCCTTTCAGAAATTTTTTTCTTTCTTCCCTCCTTTTTATTATTTTTTCTACTTAAGGAAGAACAAAATCTCCTAGTGTTTGACATTACACTGAGTTTTCATTTCTTTATCAGATAAAGATTTGAAAATGCAAAAATCGTGCTATTGCAGCTGAACTAGTGTTTATTTATTTTACTTCTATTATCTAGAAATCTTGGTACTTAATGTTCCTTGAAAACTGTGCCAGAAATAAGGGTTGATCCAGATTTATGAATCAAAATCCAAACTTGCCATTAACAATACAAGATCCAGAAATATTGATAATCTTCCTCTATGATAAATGGGAGGAGGGAGAAGGAGGAAAAAAGAAAACCCACTGGGGAGACTTTGCAATAATTATTATTTATTATTCCATGGTGGAAAACAGAAACATTGACAAGGGAAGTCTGATTGGTCCCATCTGTGACACAAATTTCCCAGTCCATGTTGAGTAGGACTTTCCAGCTCTTCCCACAGCAAGGATTCCTTATTTTTCCCATGAAGACATGCACATTCTTGAGGAGGGTGAGTCTTTCTGGGCATTTATCTGTAGTTATTCACCCAGGTTTGATAGGCCTGCAGCAGTTAATGAGGAAGAAATGACAATTCACAGCTGGGGATTAGAGCCAGCCCTTGCACCCTCTCACATGTGGCAGAGCAGCTCAGCTCTGCCACGTGCCTTGCCATGCCAGAAGTGCTTTCCCTGTGCCTCAAGCCCCTGGCTTTCCTCCCCAGCAGTCTGACTGGATTAGGAATGGAGTCAAATGCTGCTGTTGGTCTTTATCAGATCAGATCTGAGCCCAAAACACAAGGAATCAGGATCAGGTATTTTCCCTCGTGCTCTTGTCATAAACAATTGGTGAAGAGAAAGAACATCAAGGGGCTGCTCTCTTACTGTGAAATATTCAGATCCCCCTTCAATTTGGGCTGCTTTGGGGAGCTGATGACTGCCTAAACCCTTCAAATGCAAAGCCAGGGTGTGTTTGTGGGTGGAGGCAGCTCGGCTGAAGGTCTGAGAAGCAGCACAAATCTTCATGGAGCACTGTCGAGAAGAATAGAAGGAAACTCTATCACATTATGAGCAGAAACATCTGTCCCTTCAATGTAGCAAGATGCAAAACCCCAGCAAACGTGTCTGTTTTGATAAAAAGCATGGAACAATAGTTCCACATTACTGCAGGAGGCTGGGGGCTGTGGGAATCAACAACTGAGCTGTCCCATCTCAGCCAGCACTGAGAGACTTAATGCATTCACTTGGCTTCCCCTCCCTACTGGTGTGCCCATAATTTCCATCTCTATGAAGCCAGGCATCAATAACAATGAAATTCATAGGGGCATATTTTGGAATGCTAAGTGATGAATTTTGCATCCAGGCAAGCAGCTTTCCATTAGAGTGAGTAGAAAATGGAAAAGTAGGACATTAAATTGACTGTAGGTGTTGTCCTAAGGTGCTGGAGAGTTAATATGTTTACAAGAGGCTTGTACTCCACATGAGCTCACAAAACACAAACAGTAGGCTGGAAAGAGGAGATTTGACCAGTTCACAACCCTTCCAGTTTCCTCCATCTAAAAGAAATCTGCATCTTCTCCTCCTGAAAAACCTCCCATGCTTCTTCAGGATATTCTTATATCAGTCCTTGTGTGCAGAAATAACCTTTGAAACCAACCCTAGGGCCAATTACCAACACAGAGCCAGGCATTGCAATTACCCTGTGTAAAAACTGGTGCCTTTCTTTCCTGCAAAACTGCAGAATAGAACAGCAAAGTACCTCAGGTGTGGTGGTTGGCCAACAATAAACAGAAAAACTGCAATCCCTGAAAACTAATACTGTGTAGAGGGGCTGCAGAGCAAGATGAATGGAAAGCTGTGTGGTGTGTGGAGTGTTTGGAGGGAATATTTTTTTTTGTTGTTGTTGTTTCAAAAGGAGTTTTTTACCCCAGGCCAGAAGCCTTTGTGTCAGGGAGACTGTCTCATTTCTCTGCTCAAAGGCTGTCAGAGATGACTGAGATTTGAAAATGCTTTCTGATGTTGATGAGGTCAAGGGAGACAGAGCTGCCTACCATCAGTGGCTGCGTCAGTGGTGGGATGGGAGGACACGTGAGAGGGAGGATGGAAGAAACCAGTGAAATTGTTATCTCTGGAGAACTGGATAAAACAAAATAAATAATATAAGATAAAATACTGGAGAAAGAAGAGGCACAGGTCAAACAGTAACACCAAAGTTTATGGCATTATTATTCAGCTGGAATAAGGGAAAATATCTTGGTTCCCAACTGGGGATGTTCTGAAGAGAGGGAAACTGACTGGAGGCAAAAGATATATTAATATTACTCCACTTAATCAATACATAAAATCCTCCAATGTGTTTTTTGTACAAGCCTGCTCTGCAAAGTTAACACCTGCAGTGTTTTCTGATTCCATCTAATTGTGCTTGCAATAGTTTAAGTCAGCACTGCCCAAAGCAGCCAGGAATTGAATCAGGCTGTGGAAGTGGCTGCCAGAGATTGCACCCATCCTGCCCAAAGGACAGTGGGCCAATGTCTATGTCACCCTTAAAGATGGACTCTCTCTGTCCTACCTCACAAAGCAGCAGCAGAAACCTACTTGGATCAACCTGGGACATTCCATTAACTGCAGATTTCCAAAGTTCACAGAAGAGCCTTTCACAGGGGATGTGGTCCTCCATGGGCTGTGCTTCCCCACAGGGATACCCAGCTGGGCTGATCTCACATAACTTTGTGTCTCAAATCCATTCACAGCAGCAAACATTTCTAGAGGGCAACACACATGGCCAGCTTTATAGTGCTGGCATTGGTTTCCAGCATGCCAGTACCAATTGTAGCTGGTTTTGTTATTGCTCTCACAAAATCATTAGATAAAGACAAAAATGGGTATCACTTTTTTTTTACCAGGGATTTACATTGCCCATTTCTTCATTATGCTCCCCTTATAAGCAGGCAAAGGTGGAATTGCTGATCCACGTGTGCTGGGCAGGATGCACAGTTTTTCTTCAAAGTCCTAACTGTGTGAATCATTTATGGCTGTGGTGCCACAAATCTCCTCCTGTTCCATAATTCCTCAGTTTGCTGTGATGCCTAGCTGCCCACAGAATATGCTTCCCATTTTTTGATGTGCTCCTTGAGCCAGAGGAAGACTGTAATGATGTAGTGGGAAAAGGGAATGCTAACATGGAAAACTAAATGATTCAAACATTTCTACCAGGTGATAAATGTCTTGATTTATGACTTTCCTTGTTGATGACACAAGGTTTAAGTAGTGGTTTGCATGTGTGTGACAGGTAAACCTTTTTTCTTCTGTGTGGGGAGAAAGACATGGGAGAAGGTGGAATGGATCCACATGTACCTGGTAAGTCTGCCCAGTCAGCTGTGAGTGATCACCAAGGGGGACCACAGGAGATGCTCCACACCCCAGCAGCCCTGTGGAAGGAGGGGGGGCATGGCAGGGAGCAGGGGCTTGGCTCCACATGCCTGCATTCACAGCTCCACAGGGCAAATCCCACCCCACCAGAGCCAGCTCAAGGCATTTCCACTCCTAGATGCCATTGATGGAGACCCATTGCAGTCTCTCTGTTCCCTGATGATCAGCAGTCCTTTAGCCTTGTCACATCAGCTGTTGGAAGGGTGGATATCTAACCCTGGATCAGTGAAATAATCTGATTTTAAACAATGGGGTTTTTTTTTCCAAAGACCTTTAAAATTTCAAGTGTCTGGCTTGATGGTCAGCCAAATACACTGAAATCAGTGTAGCAGAGCAGGAGCCAACCTTCACAGATCCCAGCAGATTTGCTTTAGGAAAGGAAGGAGGGGAAGGAAACTCCCTCTTATACTGCCTGTGCAGGTGGTGTGGAACAACAATTATTTCTATATTAATAAATGTGGGCAACAACTAGTTCTGTATTAATATATTAAACAGTGCCAGGTCTCTTTCACACTGAGCCAGGTGGTGTAGGATGGTCTATGTCCATGGTATTAAACTGGACCTCCAAAACTGAGTGGCTGCATCCAAAATACATACTTGGAATGGTTTCTGGACAGTGCCAAGTCCCAGACTGTGTCAGGATAATATCCAGGGCAATTCTAGAAACATTACACCTGGACAATTTCAATGTTTGGTCCCTATGCCTGTGGTCCATAACTATTTTATTAGCTAGTATAGATACAGTCAGAATTTAAATTTTAGTCCTTTCAAAGCTCATATTTATGATTTGACTAAGGCTTATTCTAATTTTTTTATTACTCTAAATTTTTTGTGCTTTTTTTTCCTTTTCACAGCAATCCAGTCTCATATCCTGAACATGATTGCTCATTCCCATGTTTCTCCTATTGCCAGCTACTCTCCTGCCTACCACCAGTTCTAGCATTAAAACTATTGGTATATCATGTATATCATCAGTGAAATGACAGCAAGGGACATAAAGACAGCAGGACATGGCATTAGTCATGTGCATTGTTTGCATTAATTTGCATTAATTGTTGGCATTAATTTCTTTATTTCAAAGTGAAGACATCTCACATTAAATCTCAAGGTGGCTTCCTGATCATTATTTTATCTTACCAGTAGGAATGCTAAATAATCCAGTGGATGACCTAAACTGAGGCAAATGAGGAAAGGGATATTGCATCTCTGTTGTCACCAAGGAAACAAGAAGCAGTGACAGTTTCCACCAGCTGAGCACTCACCTCCACACCTTTAGTTCACCTGAGGAAGCAACCTGGCACTTCCATTAGGGATGGGAAAAGTAGAAGGTACAAAAATAGCAGGAGGTATAAAAATACCTTTAAAACCCGTGGAGGAACAGGGAGGGAGAGAGAAAGGAAATAATTTATTCATTCCCATCTACTCACACAGTTGCAAGAGGGTGGGTGATTGTAAATTAGGGTGACTGTGCCAGGAGAAAGTGAAATTCATTCATTCCAGGACACCCAGACCTGCAGAGGTTGTTGGGCTCTACCCAGGGAAGCATCACCTGGGGTAGAACTCCTGGGAATTTCTGAGAGAGAAGCAAAAGGCACCTTTGGAGATTTCCACTAAAAACCCTATTTGCTGTGTAAGAAAAGTAAACAAATAGGAATAACTTTTAAAATAGGGAATTAATGTGAGGTTTCTAAGTCTATAGACAGCTTAAAGTGTAAATTAAAACAACACTCAGTTCACACTTTCTTTTTTTTAATTCAAGTCACAAATAAATAGAGTTAAATATAAATGCTCCTTTCATCTAAATTTTCTCATTTGTTTCTAACTCCCTTAATTACAACTTCAGTGGTTAAGAGATAAAGATTTACTTCTTACCTTAAAACCTCATCAAAATGACCTTAAAATTTAACCCTCCTCCCTTCCTTGGGAGAAAATTTCTCTTATGTGTTTTCTGCATCTGCAAGCTCTGGGACTTATCTGTGCTTGTGAGGAAAGCCATTTTCTCCTTCTAATCAGATTTTACTCTGGAGTAAAATATATTTTATTTGGTATAGTTTTAGTTTATATAGCTACAATAAGCTTCCATCTGATTCTTTGATTTTATTTATATTTTTGTAGGTGATCTGGAAGTAGATCACCAGTAGTAATGCCCAGTCATTTTAAAAATCAAGCAAATAAATACATAAAAGCTTTTCACATAGCATTCTATTAAGAAGAAGGAAAAAAAAAACCAGCATCAGAGAAAGCAAATCTCCAACAACAACAACTTGGAGTAGGTTTCCAGCTCTTCAGCCTTTGCTCTAGCCTGGAGCCTGATGGGACGCTGGTGTCCTTGGAGGAATGGTCGAAGGAATTGCTGGGGGCCAATTGCTGATTTTATCATTCAAACACAAAATTTGTTACACCACTTTATCGGTCACAGGGAAAGCAATTATAGTGTAGTTCAATTTTCCACTCAACGGCTGTGCTGGGGATCAAAGTCAGTTTTTTATGATGAAGAAAGAAACGCTTTGCTATTTTGTTTGTTATTTAAAAATAATAATAATAATAATAAAAGCTTGCATTTCCAGTAGAAGGCTGTGTTCAACTGTGTGCCTTTTTCTTTCTGGAGATGGAGCTGATTATTTTCATTTTTCTGTTGTTAAATAATCAGGCTATTTTGTTGGTGGCTTGGGTTTTTTTTTCTCTTTCTCTCCTCATTGACTAAAGTCACTTCAATGTAGAAATGTAATTGTCACACTTAAAAGCAATACAGCATTAGAATCCTAATTACAAACACTAGAAGTGAAATAATCTGTATGGCATATTTCTTATTATGAACTGTTTCCTTTTGGTACCATTTGAAATAAGAAATATTCAGTGTGCACTTTTTTTTTTTTAATGTCTTTAGCCATCTAGAGTCTAATTGTGACAAAAAAAAATCCATTATCATGTTAATAAACAATCAATTCCAAAAAACAAACACATTTTTGGTGGTCATGCAAAAACAAATTGGATGGACTGCCACCATAATAGATAAATCATCCATAGAACTCTCTTTTAATCATAATTTTTAACTTGATTTTTCTGAAAGAGATTTACAAAAGAATCAAAATAGACAACAGCAGAGTAAGGACAGTGTATTTCCTCAAATCAAAGTGTGTTAATCACACTTCCACAGAGTTTTATCTTTACTAAATTTTAACTTAATACATATTTCAGACTGTTCTGTACAGTAAGAATTCAAACAGTAAGGGCACAATGTTGCCATATCAAAGAAATAATAACAATTATTTAGTCAAATATTTTATTCACTCATTCTCAGAAAGCAAAACAGAGTTTCCTGCATATTTGAAGACTTTTATTGCTTCATGTGATTTTTTGTTCTTTGAAATGCTTTACCACAGTCTCACTTCTTAGAGTGGTCACATAAAAGAACATCTTAGACCAATGCTCAATTTCTTCACCTCACTTTTTTTTTTTTTTTTTTTTTTGGTGTTGTTACTGTAAAATTGCCTCTTCCTTTCTATCAAAATCAGATTTACCCTTGCTAGAAATAGTCTCTGTCCAGGAGTGTGTTACTTTATGACCTATCAGTGAAACTTCTCATATAAGCTAATGTTTAAGTTCTTCAGTATAATCAGCTTCCACATAGAGAGCAATATCTAGGGAAAAAAGGGATATTTTTAAGATTATTTAAAAAGCAATATAAATAAATTGAATTTTGTTGGTTGATTGGAGTGTTTGTGGGGTTTTGTGTTGTTTTTTTAAAGTCTTTTGATGCTTCCATCAGTGCTGAGGTTCATAGGTGAGGATGGCTTATAAGAATGCAGTTCCACCAAACTTGGATTTTTCCATTAAGGTGCTGGAAAAAGTTTATAGTTTAGCTTTTACAAGATTCTATCTGAGCTTCTTTATTCTGGCTTTTGAAACCTCTAATAGTTACAGTTCAGACAAGAGATGGTGAACTGAGCTGGGGGAAAAAATATAAATAAAACTCCCCCACCTCCAAAACTGTTGGCAATCGTTGAAAACTTCCACTTGCCTTTTGGAATAATTTTTCATATTTTTCTTCATGTATATTAATTCATCCCATCCTTACAGTTTTAATCAACATAAATTATAAGAAACCAGACTTTTTTTAGGATGTGTCACTCTCTGGGTATTAAAGAATTTATACTCCTTTAAAAAAAAAATGGAAAAATAGAAGCATTTAGGTTGGAAAAGCCCTCAAAGATCATTGAGTCCAACCATTAACCCAGCACTGCCAAGCCCACACTGAACTGTGTCTCCAAGAGCCACATTCACATGCTTTTTGAATACTTATGGGGAATTTTTAAAAAGCAGAGAAGAAGGAGAAAGAAAAGGAAAAAAAAAGAAAGAAAAGAAAAAATGAAAGGGAAAATGAAAGAATAAAAAAGAAAAAGGAAATTAAAAGGAAAAGCCAACAATGAAAGGGAAAAAATGGAAAAGGAAAATGGAGAAGGAAAATGAAGAAAAAAAGGAAAAAAGAAAAAGAAAAAAAGAAAAAGAAAAAGAAAAAGAAAAAAAGAAAAAGAAAAAGAAAAAGAAAAAGAAAAAGAAAAAGAAAAAGAAAAAGAAAAAGAAAAAGAAAAAGAAAAAGAAAAAAAGAAAAAAGAAAAAGAAAAAAAGAAAAAGAAAAAACGGGATATTAAATCTCAGGGGGTTAAGTTTGACCTTCAAGCAATACAGCTTAGTTTGAAAAACCTCCTGCTTCAAAATATTAGCTCTGAATTAATGCTTGACAATTTCAGCTCCTGTAACAGCACAGAAAAACTCACTCACACACACTATTTGAGAAACCCAATTTTATTTAATATATTTGCCTGCTTATAGTAAAAGAAAAATATAAAAATCATTACTTTGTGCTCCCCAGCTATAAAAGCAACCAGACAGCTCTGCTCTGACAAATTCAAATTAGTGGATGGTTTCTCCCACCTGGGAGGCTGCAGCCCTGGCCGGTGGTCAGAGATAAATTTTTCAGTAAACCTGTACCTAAAGTGATGAAGGGGAACCTCCCAATTTACTCATCCTCAGGTGAGCTGATAGCAGAGCAGGGTTGGTTTTTTGTTCATTCACAAAGATGTGATGCAGGGAAGGTGGGATGGGGAAGGGAAGGGAAGGGAAGGGAAGGGAAGGGAAGGGAAGGGAAGGGAAGGGAAGGGAAGGGAAGGGAAGGGAAGGGAAGGGAAGGGAAGGGAAGGGAAGGGAAGGGAAGGGAAGGGAAGGGAAGGGAAGGGAAGGGAAGGGAAGGGAAGGGAAGGGAAGGGAAGGGAAGGGAAGGGAAGGGAAGGGAAGGGAAGGGAAGGGAAGGGAAGGGAAGGGAAGGGAAGGGAAGGGAAGGGAAGGGAAGGGAAGGGAAGGGAAGGGAAGGGAAGGGAAGGGAAGGGAAGGGAAGGGAAGGGATGAGGATCCTCAGCTGGGGAAAGTGGAGCCAGGCTCACACACCTGGCTTCATGGAAATGCTGCTGAGTCTGCTAGTCCACATCTCATAAATTATTTTTGGAAGATTCCAAATAAACATAATGAAATTGGGTTCACTGCAACAGGAAGAAGGGAAAGGTAAATATATTCTTAACTCAGCAATAACCACCATGTGCCAGAAACTCACCACGCTATATTTTCAATCCCTTGAATTCCTTCTCCTGTTTCTCATTTTTTGACTAATGTTTTCCCATTCAAGATTTTTTTTCAAGAAAATACCAATCTCTCAAAGATCTGAGTCGCTTCAGATACTTCCTCACTTTTTAAAAAATACATTATTATGGAAACAACTTGCTATGGAATCTGGTTTAGTGGTGGACATGGCAGTGACATGGTTGGATTCAATTATGTTGGAGCTCTTTTCCAACCTAAATTATTCTCTGATTCTGTAGTGGCTCAGGCTAAGTTTTAAAGGAAAAAGTCAATCACTTTAGCTCCTGCTATAATTTTTTTTTGTGGAAAATGTACAAATAAATGTGGCAGTTTAAGCAAGAGGTGTGGGCTGCAGAGTATTGCTGGGAAATGGGACACTCTCATCTGAAGTGTGAGACTTTCTCAATTATCCTCCTTGAGGATCCAGGGGATTTGTGCAGTGAGAAAATGCATCTGTTATGCATGATCATACAAAGAGACAAAAGATCACAGGACAGCAGTTGGCATAAAATTATGGAAGAGACATGTGGACACAGGTCTTATGGTGGGACACATGACATTGCAGATGAAGACTTTTCCAAAGCCTGTCACCTCTTCTTTTGTTTTCTTTAGTTTATGAAAGGCTCTGCCAACCTTTGAGGATCAGATTGGTGAGCTTCAGAGATAAAAACAAGGTTCTCCAAGGTGTGAGCTAAAAGCAGCAGTTTCCTGAGCTGGCAGGAAAACTAATGCAGCTCAGAGAGTGGTGTATCTGAGACAAGTGTATCATGGAATCATGGAATCACAGAATCACAGTGTCACAGAACCATAGAATGCTTTGGAAAGGACCTTAAAAACCATCTCATTCCATCCCCTTGCCCTCTGAGTAACAAATTTCTTCCTAAAATCTAACCTAATCCTACCCTCTGAGATTTTTGAAATCATTCCACCTTGAACTAGCATAACATGTCCTTATCAGAAGTCCCTCTCTCGAGCCTCCTACAGCCCTTTTCTCATGGTCAGCTGGGAAAGTCAGCTTGGAATGGTCATGATTTAAATTTTAGCCTGTGTGCTGCTATGGAGAAGTAGTTTTATTTTAACAGGCTGTTACACAGTGGGAGTTCAGCAAAATGGGTCTCAGGATCTCATCTGAGAGAGAAGACTAGGTAGTTATTTGTTTGGGGCAGTGAGTCTGCATTAAACACCCTAATTCTTTGGGAAGTGGATAAATTGATCCAATGTGCAATTCTTTCTTTGAATGTCATAAATGTTGAACTACTGTTTTCAAGTCTTTCACAAAAAAGAATTATCTCATGATGGGTGACTACAAGACTCACTGATTTCACAACAATTTGGAAAGTTTGGGTTCAAATACCTGTGGGTGAAAGATGAAAAATAAGTCATCACCTTTTTTTTTCTTGTTTTCTATTCAAAAGTACAATAAGACATTCTCACATTTATTGTAAGTCAGTCTTACTCTGAGCACTAGAAGGAACACTTTTGCATTCTCTTTTCAACAAAGGCTCAAGATAAAGTTGGGGGTCAGTTCTTGTTTTATACAAGTCCTCTGATAGAAACACACAATATTGTATTATCAAGAAAGGAAACACTAATGTTTGATGACATTCCTTTGACAAGTTGACATGTCTCAATCTAAATTAAAACCACATCTGACACACCAAAAACCTTGTCTTGATCTGTCTTGTTTGGATAGTGCCAGTCCATGATATGACCTGAAATCCATTCCTTGAGGTCATTTAGACAGACTCATTGAAACAATATATACTGGCTTCATATATTGGCTGCTGGTCAATGAAAACTCTGTCTAATGTGACACTGGAGACTCTATCCCTGCCTGAAAGGAGTAAATGGATTTGATTTGGGGAAGGGAGGGAAGAGAGCAGAAAGCCTCTCAAAGGGAAAGTTCAGTAATATGGCCCTACCTCGCATGAACAGTCCCTGTGGATCACCTCCCTCTCTCACATGGATGAGCACAGATGAGGAGAACTCCAAGTAAGAGAGCACCTAACTTGTAAGAAATTAATCTTGGGTTTTCTCCTTGATTTTACTATGGTGTCACCTTGGGAAAAGGCCTTAAAAAGTCATATTTTTCTTTTTCCAGGTGGAAAAAGTGGGACATTCCTGTTTCAGTGTATCCACAGATAAAAACTACACCATAGTGACTACCTCCAGAGCTGTAGGGGAAATATTAAGCAAAAGCTAAATCCCTAAACTTTATTTTCAATCCTCTATCTTTTCCTGAGTACTGTGAGGTCTACTGCAAGTTAACTCACTCTGGTTTGTATCCCCTTGGATAACCAGCCTGCTTTAGGAAAACAAGGATCATGCCCATACCAGTAAATTCAAAATGGCTAAACCAAATCCCCACTGGCAAGGCCAGCTGGCACAGGATGGCTACATCCATGCCCTTGAATTCCCTTGGCTCCTTGATCACAAGGAGACTGCATCTCTAGGGCCTGCTTGGCTTTTCACATTTTCAAATGGATTGGGTGAGAGCAAAGGGCATAGAGACAAATAACTTCCCATTCACAGTTAAATTATATAGATTATAAAGTTTCAATGCTTAGGAATATTTCCTGGAGCTGTTTAGTTTATGAAGATGGATCACCAGCATCCTCTCCTCCAAGTGTTTTGCCAAGGAGAGTACAAGGATGCAGTCATGGGAAGAAAGGGAGGCTCTAATCCTTTGAATAAAGCCTGTGCCTGTGACCCTAGCTGGTCACTCTTCTCCTTTCCCCTGAATTCCTCCTGCCTTGTCCCTGTCCTACCCATCTCACCGAGGCTGCTGAAGCCCACTTTCATATTTGGATCCCACTGGGATAAAAATGAAGAATTCACAGGTCTTCATGCCTTGAAGATGTATTTTCTAATCCACTCTCATTACATGAAAGCCCTTGGAAAGGCATTAACATTTCCCTCTGTTTTCAGTTTAGTGTGTTGATTAAAGTTCCTGAAGAAGGTTATCTATACCTGATCTGGAGGCACTGAATGTTGGAAACTCCATCCTTTGCCCTGGAAATGTGTTCCAGTTTCACATTGCCCTCACAGTTTAAAATGTGTGTCTAATTCTTCATTCGAATTTCTCTGCTCCCAGCTTTCAGCCATTGGATTTTGTTATGCCTTTACCTGCCTGATTAAACAGCCTGTTAGTTCAGGGTAGTTTCTCCTTGAAAAAGTAGTGCTGCTGTGTCTTCATTTTCTCTTTGATAAGTCTGGGCTCTTCAAGTCTCTGATGATAAGATGTTTTCTCCCACCTATCTGGGAGCAATTTTCCAACCTATTTTACTGCTATTAAAGACATGAGAAGACCTGTATTGTAGACCCTTTTTCTCCTTCCTTACTATTTCCCTGTGGTGGTAGGCAGCATCCAGTAGGCATATTAACCTTCCCAAACCTGGAACTCTCTCAAAAATATCCCCTGATCTGGTATTGCCTCCTGCTATCCCCTTCTACTGAGATTCCAGTGCACTGTATTCTGGAATAGTAAAGCAAGCAGTGGCAGAGTTGGGCTTTTCAACTTTTCCATGGAATCACAGAACCATGGAATTAATTGGGTTGCAAGAGCTCTTAAAGATTTTCCAGTTCCACCCCCTGCCATGGAAGTTCAACAGCTTGAACATATTGAAAGCAAAAAAAAATTAGTAATTTTAACCAAACTTCAGTGAGACAGGACAGTCAGATCTGCCGTACCTGTTCATCTTATCAGACTCCTGTGAGGAGATGGAATGGAGTGGATGTTGTCACAGACACTGCACCTCTTTCTCGTGGAACACAAGCTGCTCTGAGGGATTTGCACCTGAGAGCCAGAGCAGGTTGTTGTGAGAGGGAAATGGGGAAGGGATTTCAGTTCTCACATTTCCACCTTCAATGTTCCACGCATCTCCAGCACCTGTTTTCAAGGCTGTTTTCAATGAAGGGAGGGTGGATGTTATGGTTAAGTCAAACTTTCTTATACCATGTTTTTTCCAGAGATTATTTCAAATCTTGATGCATTTCACTGTGAAATAGACCCCTGAATTCCTGCAGTGTTTTCCATCATGATTTGGTTCACAACAAAATTAAAAAGACAACTTTACACTCCTTTCCTTGCACACATTTTCTGCATGCACAGGAACTCTTGGCACTGATTTGTCCCATTGACTTCAATGGCTGAGCCTTTCCTCCCAAAAGCAATCCAGATTTCCATCTATGAATTAATTCCATAAGGTCAGGATGTGTCATTTTATACAAAGGCTTTCCTGGAATCCCCCCCTGGAGCTCCTAGCACTTCTCCTCCACAAGCCTCTCATCTAAGGGTAGCAGAAGCAGTTTGGCTGAATCAAAGGGGGCATGTGAAAATTTCCAAAGGGTAGAGCTGATATTCCAGGTGTGATATCTCCTCCTCAGAACAAGAACAAGATATTTAGCAGGAATTCAGAATGGAACTTTACAACCAGGTGATCATCTAAGAAAAAAACCTCTCTCTCAGCCAGTCCCTGATTTGCAGGAGATACCAAGGTGGTAGCCTTTACATGCATGAGATGTGGTATTTAAGCTGATGGAGGGCAGGTTTAGATTAGATATTGGAAAGGAATTCTCCCTTATGAGGGTGCTGAGCTCCTGGCACAGGTTTCCCAGAGAAGCTGTGGCTGCCCCATCCCTGGAAATGTCCAAGGTCAGGCTGGATGGGGCTTGGATCAGCCTGGGATAGTGGGAGGTGTCCCTGCCCATGGCAGGGGTTGGAACAGGATGATCCCTTTCCCATCCAATCATTCTATTTCATGGCCTGAGATAGACTGAATCCCCTCTCAGTCTAGTTACTAAATTTGATCCAATATTTGCAACCCTTTCAGCCTCATGAAGGCACAGCTTGATTTGAAATGGTGTCACATGTTCTTAATAATTTTCATGTTCAGTCAATCAATAAAGACCCTGTCTTGTGTTTGGTCCCTGCTTGTGCTGGAACAGCCTGAACTATGCAGAAACCCAGACTTGAGCCATTACCAATATTCTTACATCCATGGATCTTTGGAGCTTGAGACAGCCTTCAACTGTCTGACAGTAGCTATGAATGAATGAGAAACACTAATTTTTATTCATTTAAGTGAAGAAGAAGAGCAGAAGGTTCAAGAGTGTCATGTTAGGCTCTCCAAAGACAGAACCTACGGTATTTTTCTTGGTTTAGAAATAAACATTTTTAATAGTTTGTCTAGTCAATTGTTTTGCAAGTGTCTACCTGAAGTACAATTAATTAAAACTCTGGATGTTAAGTGGTTTTATAAAATTCCTATGAACTCTGTACTTATTTGAAGACAGTTTAATGAACCAAACCATTTTATTATCACCTTCATTTAACCAGTCACAAACCCCAATTTCTGTGTTGTGTGCAAGAGCTGCAGGTTCTGAGAGCAATACAACTGTAAACAGCACTAAAAGTAAGCATGAATGATTAGCTGCAGAGTGGCAAATTTAATTTGAACAGTTTTGACAGGTTGTGTTGCTTGGGTTGAACTTGAAATAACATCTTGACATATCAGTGGTTCTTGTGCTTTTCCAGGCTGAGTCGTTCCTTAAGGTGTTGAGTCATATAACTTGATGATGGAGTGTCAAACATAATGTGTTAAACCTGAAGAAAGGAAATAACACATACCATGATCATCAGCACATGTTAAAATATGTTTTGCTGTTTCCAATTAAAAAGAGTAGATTTTCAGTTATTTCAATCTATAGCAGCAGATTTGAGATATCCCTGCTGTGGAAAACAAAAGGTACAGACTGTTTTAAATGGATGGAGGAAAAAAAACAACAGACTAAGATATTTCCATTTAAATTAAGCAATAGTTTATGGTTTAGGGATAAATAGTTTAATGTGTTTCTGTGAAGCTATGGATACCCTCAAATGAATTTCAAGCCAAAATATCAACACCAAAAATGTTGAGCAGAATAAAGCCCAGTAAAAAGCACTCACTGGGAAGTATGTGATGCCAAGTGGCTCAGTGGCATTTGCATGCAAGGAGATGGCAGCCACATAAGTGAGAGATAACAGAAGAGTTGAGAGGGAGAGCAAAATTTATCATAACATGTCTAGTGATGATTAAAAGCCTGTGCTTATTAGATGCATAAAATGTATTACTAAATCATTTTTGGAACATATAATTTTCCAATTATTTATGCATCACAGTAATTAATGAGAGGAGGGACAGAGTCAATGATTCACTGTGTAATACATATGGTAGTTACCTGGGGAGGAAAAAATTACAGTGCTACCAATTATTTGCTTTAATGTTTTTGTAATTATGCCCTACACCCAAGTTGAAAATTTCTTTAATTCTTTTTTAAACCCTTCATTCCCAACAATGAAAATGCTTTCTTTTTAGCCTTCAATTAAGTCTAATTTTTAAACTGCCATCCAAGAAATATACAATTCCATAAATGCCTTGCTCCCTTTTATATTTTGCTGGCAACAGTCTGCAAGTATGAAATCTTGCCCTTCAAGCATCTTATTGATGAACTAATTTAGCCATTCTGAATGATGATCTTCTGTTTAATACACGTGGCTTGGATTTGCACTATCTCAGGTTTGTTCTACTTTAGTCTTAACTTTTTAACTGTAGGAAAATGAACCAAAGCTCTTGCTGTTTCTCACCAGGCAGGACTTTTTTTCTGTGTGTGGGAAGGGAAAAAGAATTCTGCTTTCAGCAGAGGCATACAAACATAAAATCACAGGTTGGTTTGGATTGGAAGGGACAGTAAAGATCATCTCATCTTCCTGCCATAGGTAGGGGCACCTTCCTCTGTCTCAGGTTGCTCCAAGCCTTGTCCAGCTTGGCCTTGAAGATTTCCAGTGAGGGGGCATCAAAAACAAATCTAATCCCTCCAATATTGTCTATTCTGCCTTATGGAATAAAGTTGCACCATTCCTAAATGTTTGGATGGCATGACATGGGATTTTTTCACATTCAACAAAATCAGCCTGTGAAATATCTCTCAGATGCTGCTCATGACTTGGCACTAGGGATTATTCCCAGAAAACAGCCTAGATGCATTCATCCAGCTCTGTAAGAAAAAGAACAAAAATTATGTACATGAAAACTCCTTCCTGCTAATTTTCCCCAGGAACAGAGCACTCCCAATATTTGGGTGGGCAATTTGAACTTAACTAATAGCACACTTGACTTGACCACACCAGAAAACTGCCCTTGACTTGAGCAGAAAGAGCAAAAGTCCTTCAACTTCCCAGGCTTAATCCCACTTCCACCATTCTTCACTTCACACTGATACCTCCTTAAGGCTCCATGCTGTCTCACACAACACATCTAGAGGGACCTTTCCTCTTCGTGCTCCTACTCAAACAGAAGTCAGAGCAATTTTTTCAAAAGACCAGGCTGCATTTTCCATAAAACTGTTGGCATTTGGGGATGGCCTGATTTCCAGGGACTATACTGAAATTTAGTGACCTGATATGAACTTTTCCCTGGCTAGGAACTCTATTCTAACACCCTCAGTTTGCTGACAGCTATGACAGACAGAAGTCATCTCTTTTCTGTGGGCTGGACATGATGTTCCCAACATCATGCATCTCCCACAGGACAAGAGAATGCATTTCCTTTGAGCCACAACCAAAAGCCTTTCCCAGAGTAGGCTTAGTAGTGTTTAAAGGGTTTATTTAATTCTTTTCCTTTGCATAAATGAGCTTGGAGGGCTAGACTTTCCTGTGAAGAAGATATAAAAAAAAATTTTTAAAAAAATAAAAAGTGTAGCGCATTTTGGCAGATTATGTGGGTGGTATATGAATCAATAAAGCTTCCAGCTATGCAAAGCCTTTGGGTGCATTGTGATGTTTGTTTGTTTTTTGTTTATTCCAAACAGAACTAAATATGAATAGTTTGGTGGGTTTTTATATCTGCCAAGAAATGAGAACATAACCCTCCCCCTACCCTTCCTTCCTCCCTGTTGTAAGTGTGCCCATACCAAACATTTATTTATTGCAAACATCCGTAAGGAAAAACTGCTGATGAGGATAATGATGGAAAAAATACTCTTGAGAAGCTTCTCTAAATGTCTGCTCAGGCACGTGGATGGGATATATTCTGGAGATTAAATATCTGTGTCCTTAGCTGAGTCTGCTGTTGGGCTAAGGAGAGTTTGGTGGAGGAAATTGCAAAGTCAGTCAAGGCCTTAACTGATCCCAAGTAATCCAACACCTTCTGGGTTGCTGATGTAATCCTGATTTTGGGTAATAAAACCTTGTACATGCTTTAAATTGTCTGTGGCAGGAATAAATTGAGGGTGGATTTTTCTCTTTGTTTTTACCTAAGCTTTTTAGTGTGCTTATTTTGGCCAGACCTGATTGCTGGCTCCAGCCTGCATGGAGCTGTCCCAGTGCTTCTGCCTTGAGGTTTTTAAGTGCATGAAAGGTACCAAAAAGTGTCTGTGCTGGCCAAAATCTGTCATGAGGAAAAAAAGATGTGCTACGGATTCCCATGAATGTTTTCCAATTCTCTTGTAGTCCATATTTGAAAACAAAAGCTCCAGTTTGGAATGGAATGGAATGGAATGGAATGGAATGGAATGGAATAGAATAGAATAGAATAGAATAGAATAGAATAGAATAGAATAGAATAGAATAGAATAGAATAGAATAGAATAGAATAGAATAGAATAGAATAGAATAGAATAGAATAGAATAGAATAGAATAGTACTATTTCAGTTGGAAGAGATCTACAATGACCATCTGGTCCAGCTGCCTGACCAGTTCAAGGCTGACCAAGACATGTTAAGGCACTGTCCAAATATCTCTTAGATGCTGACATCTACCCTCTTTCTAGAAAGCTTATTCCAGTGTTTGAGCAGCCTCTTGGCCATGAAAAACCTCCCAGTGCTCAATCTAAACCTCTCCTGGTGCAGAGGAACCATTTGAACCATCCCTGTGTGTTTTATCAGTACATACCACACAGCAAAGATCAGCACTGACCTCTCCACTTCTCCCCCCAGGAAGCTGTGGAGATCAAAGAGAGAAGGCCTTGCTCCTATATTTCATAAGAATATGAGTAGGAGAAGAAAAAAAACATAACAGCTATTGCTTTCCAAGGATTTTGCAAGGAACTTTTCATTCTGCAAGGATACATCCATTAAAAGAATGCAGACAGGACCCACACAGTAACCAAAATGATGGATGTCTCACCTTGAAAGGAGTTCAAGGCTCATGTCCATGACAGTGAGGAACACTTGCATTTCAACAGCCTTCTCAAAAAGGCTGGGAATGCTGTTGTTGCAACATCAAAATTCTTTAAAGATCCCATCTTCCAAACAGAAATTGCCCATTTCAATATTTTGCTTTTTTGTCTGCTCTGGGAATGCAAGATGTCTGGAGACAGAATAATGGAGCATTTAGATTCAGAAAAAGATTTAGATTCAGAAAGAAAAGAGGACCTATATAGTCTGTGATGTTCAGTTTGGGCAGCAGCCACTACTAAATTGACACTTCCCAAACTGAAAGGGCAGTTAATGAGACTCAAAACTGGACAAAATGGGTGACATTCACTTTCTTTGCAATGACAGAAATTAAACTAATCTTCATAATGGTCCCCTTTGATTTAAAATATCTAAGAGCTGCCTATAATTGGGAAATAATTGGAACTGGCTGGTGGAAATTAATCAATTTTATATGCAGAGGTCGATGATGAGAACAAAGATTGGAAATAAGACAATCCTTATGTACCATGAAGCAGCAAAATCCTTGAGGGTTGAAGGTCAAAGTGAGAATCACCAGAGTGAGACTGGATTTCTGTGATGCAACTGTTGGTATCCTGGTTTTCCATTGAGTCAAAGGAGAGAAACTGGTTGAGGGAGTAAATTTTGTCTAAAAAACAGCTAAAATTGATCCTTTCACTTCCTGAGAACCAAGCTGAATGAGGAAGATGACAGCAACGAGATCTTGAAAGTGGTGGAGAGTGAACCTCATTCCATATTTCGGTTTTTTCTTGGATTTTTTGAAGAATGCTACAGAAGCCTTACAAATTTTGGCTGTGTGGTTGCAATAAATTGACATATGGAGGGATGATTTAGTGGAAAAGAAATCCGGGATGCAGGCAGAAATTATGAATATTTTTTTAGGTGATTTTTTTTTCCTGTTTATTAGCATTGAGGTCTCTCTTGAAGAAAGTGTACAGGAGATATCAGAAAGAGCAGTTGTTGGGCAGTCAGCCTGCAGTTCATGAGGTCAAATTTAGAAGGTTATATGTAGCAAGGGTGAATACACAGACTGTGCCAGCTGGCCTAGAATACAGTTGTGGGATGGTTTTAGTTGGAAGGGGTCTCATAGACAGTCCAGCTCCAGCCCCCTTCCATGGGCAGGGACATCTTCCACTAGCCCAGGTTGCTCCAAGCCCCATCCAACCTGGCCTTGGACACTTCCAAGGATAGAGCAGCCACAGCTTCTCTGTGTCAGGGCCTCACCACCCTCACAGGGAGGGATTTTTTTCTAATATTCAGTTTAAATCTCCTCTTGCAGCTTGAGGACATGCTCTTGTCCTGTTACTACATATCCTTGCTAAAAGTCTCTCTCTGGCTCTCTCAGAGCCCTTCTAGCCTGGAAGCTCTTGGAAGGCTGACAAGGAAGCCAAGAAGCCAAGAAATTGTAGCAGGATTCAATAGGTCAGCAAAGATGCAGCATTTGTGCTTTTTATGTGTGCATTTTTACTTCCCCTTAACACTGGGACAGAATCCTCTTTTACTTAGGAACTTCTGGAAGCTCAGATTTTATTTCTCTGTCTTTGAGACACACAGATAATTTTTTGAAACCTGATCCTAAGTGATTTGACAAACATCAAAAAATGATAGAAAGTGGACCTGCCATTACACCTGTTATTACCTACTGCTACTTTTCTACCTAAGGTTATTGCATAACTGCTTCTATTCTGCATTAGCTCATTTTTATGCCTTTTGTTTCCACCTCTCCTCCTTCCTTCCCCTCTTCAGCAACCCTCACAATACCTTCTCCTGCTTTTGTCAGCACAGAGCAGTGCACTGTTATTAACATCTCCTCTCGTTCCCAGCCCTTTCTGCATCTCTTTCCTGTTGTTGCCTCCAGTGACATGCAATGATGATAATGGGATGCAGTGCCACTGGCATGCTGCCCCAAAGCCCTGCAAGGACTAGTTCAGAGGTACAGAATTGCTCAAAAAGCCAGGAGCTTCTCTAGCCAAGGGGCAGAAGCAGCGAGTGCTTGCTGCGTCAGGAGCTGAATGCTCCTTGCCACTTCCTAGCAGAGCAGTTTAGAATCAAGCTCCACTGGATGATAATTGTTTTAACTACCATTGTGGCTCTCTCTTTTATCCAGGGGCATGGCTGGGGAGGATGGGTGAAGTTGTGCAACTGATGTCTGCCTAATTTGCAGGGTATTCCTAATTGGTTGGGATAGATCACCCTGCCCTCCCCCACTGAGATGCAGTTTGAGCCTTCACTTTACAGCTTTTCCAAAGAAGTTTGTGCTTTCTTTACACACAGCCTGCATAAAAACAAACCAGGCCAATGCAAACATCATCTGAACACAGCCAAGATTAGAAACTGCTTCATTTTGTTACCAGGAAGGCCAAAAAAAAATCAATAAAGCACAATAATGTACACTTATTATAATACAGAGCTTTGCAACAAATGCAGCCAGCTGACAAAATCATTGCAGATGGAAGATTTGTGATAAGAATGACTATTCAGCTTCTTTGAGTAGAAATGTTGTGTCATAATCAGAATCCCTACTTTAGACATTTACAAAGGCTGTTCAGGTAGCCTACAAACACAGACTCAATTGAAGAAAGCATGTGCTGCTTCTGAAGAACAAACCACAGCCCCTGAATGAGCCCTGTGTGGTTTTCTGCACTGACTCTACTGGGATGATAGAAACTTCAGTGATCACAGAATCTCAGAATGGTTTGGATTGGAAGGCACCTCAAAGCTCATCCAGTTCCACCCCCTGCCATGGCAGGGACACCTTCCACTGCCCCAGGTTGCTCCAACCCCTATCCAACCTGGCCTTGGACACTGCCAGGGATAGGAATACTTTTTCCTACTTGAGCTGAGAACAAGCTAGACCCAGTTGAGAGCCAGCATGAGGGACCAGAACATGCCTGAATGGGACATTACTGTTGAGCTGGCAGCCTCAGCTACATACAGGTGTATGGGAAAGTGTTCTGATGTGATCCAAAACCATGAATCTACACCTTTTCCCTTTCAGTTTCTGTCTTAAATTAAAACTGGATATCCTCAGCACAGGGAATTGAAGGTTTGACTCCTTAGTTTCCCTGTTTCTGCTATTCTTTGCCCCTGGAGTTCATCAATAAACTGTTTCAATGGAGTTGCTGGGCATTAATGAGGACAATAAATTTCCACACATTAGATTGCTAATTGTATCAATAGATTTACTCTAACATTGAGACCAACAATTTTCACCCCACGGCCAACTTGAGTTTCTTTCCTATTTATTTATTTTTATGCAGAATTCTTAGTTGTTCACTGAGACATACTTGGACATGAGCTCTGAAAACCCCTAAAAAGCATTTAAAGATTCAGTGTTTCACTATCACTTTGGCTCTGTACCAGTGGTGAACCAGTGAGAAGTCCTTTTGGACTGATAATCTATTCATCATGTCCTGCAGCATCATTCCCTGCTTCTCTTAAGAGTTCATCTAATCCAGTGGTGCTGTTGTCAATTAATGATGTTGAACATTGTCTGCTGGTGCTTACAGATTCACTCAGATTATGGATTTTGTCCCATTTCTTCCATATTTTCCAAAATGTAAGTATTTTTCTTGATTTTTTTTTTACTGGAAGCATACACAACTCCTTATGCAGTGCTTGCAGAATTGTGGCTTAGATCTGCAATGAGACAGGCAGTTCACTTTTCCTGTAGAGTTCAGATTTTTCATCAAGTCAATGATATAAAAAGACAAGTTCCTAGAGGAAGTCAGGAGTTTCCTCGTTAAATCCTTATATGTAGACAAATTTTTATTTTGTCAAAATTAATTTTGTCAGGTAATGTATTCACCTGTTCTTACAGAAGCTGCAGAAGCAGTTTCTTGCATTAGGAAAAGAATTGCTGATCACCCACTTTGAAAGATCTTTTGGATGGTGCTTAGGGCATTCGTCTGTGATGTGAAAAGTGCAGTAAAAATCCCTAGTCTGCATGAAAGACAGCACTAACCTGAATCTTAATCTCTCCCACCACAGCTATCCAGGGCTCACACTGTTCATACACTTTACTAGTTAGCAAAAAAATGATTTTTTTTTCCTACAGGGCTGATGCCAACTATTCTAATAGCTTGAGGGATTTTATTTATTTTCCTCCAGGATCCTATCACAGTGTGATTTCTTCTCCAAATTTTGGCAGATAGGCAGGCAGCCAGAATAACCATGAGTGATTCAGATGATAAAATAAATGCACCCTCATTTAGTCTGAGAGTCTAAAAACAATTTTTGTGCTGCCTGAGTCGAAATCTTGGTTTGTGCCTTCTTTATTTTTGGTGGAGTATAATAACCACACTACAGGTTCTCCTCTGAATTCTGTTCCTGAGAGCTGGGCTGGAGGAACAAATTGCTGGTTGTCAATGCAGACTGGAATTTTGAGAATCTTCAGCTACCCTGCCATTCCTGAGCATCACTGAGCACGCCCTATTTGGCAAGTTACACTTCTCTTCATGCACAGAATGATTTAAGGACACCAAACCAGCACTGTGAAAGCAGATATACTGCAACCCAAAATTAATAATGGAAAAGATTTAGGAAAATTATATCTATGCAAAACTTAAAGCCCAGCCATGGGTTCTGGGTGAAGAAAATGCCACTGTGGTCTGTGTGATCCAAAGCTGCCAATGCAATGCTCTCACATAATTCAGAAGAGGAGCCATCCTTTGGTAGTAAACTCTGATCCAACTAAGTGGCAGTGCCTCATCCATCTGGATATTTCTTTATGACTTAAAAAAAAAAAAAAAAAGAAAAGAAAAAAAAGAACAAATGCATTTGGAGAAGAGTGGGGACTTGTGAGGGATCAGTTTAAAAGAAGGGATTAAAAGCACTTCATACAGCCCTGAGGGTAAGCAAAAGTCTACAGACATTGGAAGATTGCAGGTTCTAAAGACTGAAAATAAACATGTGAGGTACTAGGAGAGGGTTTAGTTGGATCCCCTTTTCCCATGTGAAATTGTGGGTGAATTCCTAGATAAACTTGTTTTGAGGGTGAGCTATTTGGTCGGAATAGTGTTGTGAGCAACAGTGTGTGGGAATTTAAAAAATGCTAGGATGGTGCCTAGAAAAATAAGTGTGAATTGACTAGGATGTAACTGTATCCAGGCTTGGAGATAATTTAGCATAATCAGCTTTTTCCATCCATTACTCAGAGGATATTGTGCATTATTAAAAGCAGAAACTTCTGGTCACTTGACTGTTGGCATCTTACAGCTGTAAGGATGTGGATGGTAGGTGTTAAAACCAGCCACAGGAGGGCTCTTGCATTATTTCCCTGCAAGCCTTTAAACATATTGAGGATAATAAAGGAGAAAGCCAATTCAAGCAAGGATAGACAGAGGCTAAAAAGATCAAGTCAATCTGTGCTCGAGCTCCTGTCAGTATGAACAGGAAGGAAATGCTCTGATTCATGAATAGTTCACTGTGCATTTCAGTTCACTTCTACTTGCAGAAGCAAAAGTGGTTTCCCCTTCTGTGATTTTAGCTGGATGCCATGCTCTTCCAGTAACAGGTTCAGTGTGTACAGTGGAGGTCTGGATATGAGGACTGAGAGAAAGATGGATTTTCCAAGGCAGTGATAAGCAACTGCTCCAGATTTTCCAGACATCTAAATTTGGTACTGTTTTATTCATTGCTATAGCACTTTTCTCATTTTTGCTTGTGTTGCCTCCACTGTGGCTTGAGGACCATCAGTCAGTGCTACGATGATTCCATAGAGTCATAGAATGGTTTGGGTATGAAAAGTCCCTTAAAATTCATTTCATTCCTACCCCCTGCCATGGATGGATACAACTTTCACTATCCCAGGTTGCTCCAAGCTCCACCCACCCTGTCCTTGGACACTTCCAGGGATCCAGGGGCAGCCACAGCATTCTCTGGGCACCCTGTGCCAGGGCCTGCCCACCCTCTCAGGGAAGAAGGAGTTCTCAAAATTGCCAGAGCAATTGTGAAATAAGGCCTTTTCCAAATGAACAAACATCCTCAGTGGAGCTCACTCCACTCATATCTGCTTTCTTCTTTCCCTCTGGATATCCCCTCTCACCCTATGTTAGATTTACTGGTGCTGGGAGAACCTTCCTGCCAGTCCTGGTCTCAGGCTTCCCTTTGTCCAAGGGACACCCAGCCAATCTTCCCAAGTGTACAGACATGAGACAACTTCATCTTCTTTTCTCTGAGGACATCCCTATTAGAATTTACTGCTCTTCCAGAAAGTCTGCCTCTTGCAGGCCCCTCAAAATCATTCAAGTGCAGGGATGAAAATAATCCCTTCATACTCAGGGAAGAATCTTTCTTGCTCTGCTTTGCTCATGCTTTCCATATTCAGCACTTGGGGATAGAGTGAGTATTCAGAGAATTGGTTTCCTCTTGCCCTGTTCCAGAGGAGAGTTTTGACAGCCCTTTCTGGACACCACACTAGTGTTGTAAAATTAATTTCCGACTACATCTCTGAATGAAACAATGTTCAGAATTTACCTCTGATTTATTCTCCCTCATCTGAAGCATTATTTTTTTCCACTAATCTAACGTAAGAGTCATTGCTCAGGCAGTTGACATTCACCCACACTCATAAAATATCCTCTCTTTCTACTATGTTAAGAAATTCAAATTAATAAATGAATTAATGAGCATCTCAAATATTGAAGAAATAGATTAATAAACAGATCAATAAATTCTTAGTTTTTCGTTGGGTGCCTCAATCTGTCCATGAATACATCAAACCACCAAGACATATTTTTATGGTTTGAGACAAAGAAGGATACACTGTTTACACATGAAATTGTATTTTTTCCTTTTTCCACAATTTCTGCCCTTGCCTATCTTGGCAAGCATCTTCTATTGCAAAGGTTGCTTTTGTAGCATTTTTCCAAAGAAAAAGCATTTCATCATTCATCAGATAATGCATGACCAGCTCTTCAGGATACAGTTTTTCTGACTGAATTCTTCCTGGAGCACAAAATGCCTTTTTTTTTTTTGGTTGGTTAGTTTGTTGGTTGGTTGGTTTTTGCTTTTTTGGGTTTCGTTTTGGTTTGGTTTTTTTGGTTTTGGTTTTTTTAAATTTGTTTTTTGTTTTGGTTTTTTTTTTCTGGATTACCTACATTCTTAGAAGCATTTACTCCTTTGGGTGTTAAGACTCAAAGGAAAATCCATCCACAGGTGCCAATGTCAGGGATGTGAATCGTGGGAGATGCTGTGCTGTTTGTACATCTGCACCTGGCCTGTTTCAAAAACCATCTCCACCACTGCTGCCTCTGGCATTTATCCCCTTTCCAGCCCCATGATGGTTTTTTACAACCCCCTGAGGCCCAACATATCTGGCCATCAGGACAGCAAGTCACCGAGCAGCAATGAGCAGCAACCATGTGCAGAGAATTCCTTCAGACACTCTCCCCCCTCCCTGATTTCTCTGCTCCTGAATGTCTGCTCTTTCATACTTGGCTGGAGAATTGTGTTATCTCCGTGAGATGTGAGATGTGGCCGGGCTCAGTGTGGGAATTCTGCAGCAGAGCATCGCCCTCCTCCCACCACACCACCACAATGGGGGCTCTTCTTGGCCACAAGAAATGCAAATAAAGATATAAATAGAAGAAATAAATAGAAAAAGGAGAGGTGGGGAAAGGAAAGTGGGAGAGAGATAGAGAGGGGAAAAAAAAGACAGAGCTACTTTTTTTCCCCCCATTTCTTCTCCGAAGGAAGCAGCAGTGTCTCCTTGCAGAACGACAACCCTCAGGATACAGCAGTTGTCTTCAAATCTGTGACCATAAAAAATCATTATCTCTGTGAAATACAGCAATTTGGGAGATAATCAAACAGTGACCAGGGGGCAGAGCTGCCAATCTGAAGGATTATGCTCTGTGCATGCTTGATTCTGTCTGACCTTCCTCCGAGCCAGCTGTCAGCTTGGCGAAAACGCACACGGATCGACTCAGGGCACATTCATTAGACTGTCTTCGGTGAAGAAGTCATTTGCATAAAACCCCAGCTTTCTTAATTAGTACTTCATTTTTCCCTTGACTTATTTTGTGGCTAAGTTCACTTGCCTTTTTTTTTTTTTTTTTAACTTGCCGAAAAAATAAAATGGGGGAGGAGATTTCCTTTTTTTTTTTTTTTTTTTTTAATGTGGGGGCAGGAGGGAATATGACTTGCAAATTAACTCAGTGATAATTAGCCTATTAACATTTTCAGAGATGTAGGAGGTTTCCAAATGTTAAAAAAAAAAATGAGGAAGAGGGAAAAAGTGTGCAGGGGAATACTGGAGTTGAAATTTATTATTTAAATTTTTGGACTGGCAATATTGAAATGTTAGGAAAGAAAAAGAGTCCACGGTGAAAAAATTTTATCCTGTTTTTACAGTGATTCTTACTCTTTCACATTCACTTAGGAAAATGATACTTCATCATTCCCATGGAAAAGAAATATGATTTTTCTGTGTTGTTAGAAAAAAAAATATTTTTTTTCTACTACATGTTGTGAATTGTTTGGATTAACAAAACATCTCCTGGTCACCTACTATAGTTTTACCCAGACTTCTCCTGTATTCACCAATAATGATTTTCCCAAAAATCCCAAAAAGATTAAAAAAAAAATTGTTGTGTCAAAATAAATGGCAAATTATTGTATGAGTTTAAAGTATTCCGTTAAGATGCACCACACTTTACTGATTTAAGATTGTTCTGTGATTGCTGGGAACAAACAAGCCACAGGAATGATTGTCTTGTGTTATAAGGAGAGTTCAGAGGAAAGAGATTCCAAATTAGCCCAGACACTATCAAATTTGCTCTTGAGTTCAAAGTGGGTGCTAATAATGCTTGTTCTCTGCTTGATATTCTGCCCCTGCCTGATGTAGGAAGGTGTTTCCCAGTGCTCCTAAGTTTAATAACAAACTAGTCCAACTTCCATTTCAGTACTGCCATCAGAGCTTAATTATTGCATTAGGGAGGGAAATCTTGAAGTCCAAGCAACACCCCCATTACTCACTGCCAAATCATAAAATAACAGAGGTAATAGGAATACACATCCTAGCACACTGCTTCTGTGACAGAATTCTGTTTGAAATGGTGAAAAAGCAGTAAAACCTGCTGCCAGACTTTGTAATTTTCTTTCTATCATTCAAGAGAGCAAAAATGTAACTGGGAACATCTTTATTTCAGACATATATTACAGCTCTCCTATGGATTGTTAATTTAAAAATTTGCTTTTACAGTTCTTTTCCAGTATAGGACTTGCACAGAGTTTCAAGACTGGAAAGGTAAATTTGAAGGTTCAGGACCAGCTTTTGGAAGACAAAAAAATGCAGGTATTTATTAGTGAAATGAGTAGTGCCAGGAGTTTTTATCCCATCCTCAGGATGGGAGGCTCAGACTGGTGTGTGTGTGTAATAGTGAATTGCCTCAGCATCCAGAACAGCATGAGTGCACCCAAACTGCCTAAAAGGAATTGTCCTTGGCCCACACAAGATCCCAGATATTCAGTGAAATCATCTGGGGCAACACAGCTGGCCTAGAATGAAACCACTCTGAAAACTGTTCTGGATATAGAACAGTATGAACAGCCACAGTTTAGTGCCTGTGTCCACTTCCAGCAGTGCTTCATTCTCTCAGGCAGCTGTACCCTCAGCTATTTCCATTTGGGAATTAAAACTAGTTCTGAGGTCCATTTCAGGTTTTGTTCACTGGGGTGTTACAAGCAATATACTTGAGTAAGTACCTTGAAAACCTATGTGTATTTATATTATTAAAGAGGCAGATTAATGAAATATCCTGAAGAGTGTGCCATGTAAGCTTTTAATATACAGAATGAACACAACAAGATGTCAAGCTCTTGCTTTTGTGAGTTATAGATTGGTATAAATTAATTAACAGAAGTGAACTGCTTCCAAATTTCAGCTGTAATGGCCTGTGCCAAAGGACTTTCACAGTGCTGAACACATATTTTATTTCCTGTCTGATGTCTAACAAAAGTATTTCACCTGCCCCAAGAGCAGCTGTAATTATGGAAGTCAAATGCAAAGAGCACAGAAATCAGTATAAGGATTCTAACATTTACTCCAGCATTTCTTGCACTTTCTATCAATTATATCTGGAAGTTTATGGGCACCTGACAGAAAAAGTCTAATCTCCAAAGATTTTTATTGTTTATTGTAGACTAAAGACAAGCCATTGAATACTAGAAACTGTCCAGTAAAGCTGTATCAAAATATAAAAATTCCAAAAATAAAAGTCTACACAGTTTCATTCTCAGAGAAGGAAAATGTCATGGGGAAAAGCTGGTTTTAGAGCTGGCCAATGTGCCATCCCTCTGTAAATTGCATTATGCTTATCCTCAGTGAATTTGGGATATATCCAATACACTCTCAGCCTCATAGCATTTAAAATCTGTTGTCTGTAGCCTTGGATGGACTCTGTAACCTTCTGCTACTCTGGGAAAATTTACTAGATTGCAAAGGATAAAAATTGATTTCGTTATTAGACCAAAAAATTCAGCAGTAATTCCCAATTTACCTACTAGGGACAATCTAAAGTCTAGTTCTAACCTTTCCACACTACTTTTATGCCCTCTCAGTGCCACCATACTCAGCAGATATTTTCATTCAGCTCTTAGGCACCAAACATCAATTCCAAGACTCTAAGCACAGACCTATAGGTACTTCACTCATGTTATTCAGAGTTCTCTCCTTATTCTATTTCCCTCTGAATTAAAGCTGCAATTCAGAAAGGTCAAGTTCTCAGATGTAAATAAAATATTGTTTCTATGACACATTCATATAAGTCCAAGAGGAGTCATCAATCACTGCTGGTTGATTCAGTACAGTTACAGCAATTTTAGGTCTTTATAAAAGAATTCATTTTGTATTCCCAGTCTAGGCAAAGGTCATCATATCTAACTTTTCCAATACCAAAATTAGGCATTTAGTCTGAAGTAGTCAGCTATGCACCTGCTGTAGTTGAAAGAAGACAGATATGAAATATCAAGAAATAAATAAAATGTAACTAAAAGAGGCACCAGTTCTGTGATGGAATGAATTGTTCTCCCTGGTATCTAGTCTCTCCTTGCTGACCATAGGAGCCTGTCTTGACAGATTATTTAGTGAAGAATAATTATTTCTAGGAAAGAAGAGTTCAATGGGATGGGTCAAAGGTTTAATTGCTTGATTACATGGTACAGACAATCTTGAAAGCTTTCTTATCATTGTAGTAATTTCAATGTAAGAAAATAATAATTATTATTACTACTAATGTTGTTATCATTATTGTTATTTTATCTTGAGATAGTTTGAGTTGGAAGGAACATGTAAAGTAATTTATTCCATCCCCTCTTCAATGAGCAGAGACATCTTCAACTAGACCTGGTTTCTCAGAGCTCCATCCAACCTGACCTTTAATGTTCCCAGAGATGGACCCGTTTTCAAACACATTTTCTGTCTTCTTGATTTTATAATGAGTGGGGAGTAGGTGATGTTTCTCAAATCCATGAGTTCTTGGTGCCTGGAATACACTGAATACTCTGCAGTGTTCTACAGCTTCCACTACTGCCTCCTTGTATGGCACATAATTATCTTGTCATGCATTATCCTAAGGCTCTGAAATCTTTGTGACAAAAGGCATCTCAATTCCAGATAGAGACTCAAAGAAACAATGTTCAGAATTACCACGGCTGACTCCAGGGAGAAAACATCTCCCAGTGCTACATGGAGGTCTCTGTGTGGAGCTGAATCAGAGTGCTCCTGCTTCAAGAGGCAGATTTTGTGTCCAATACTAACACCTCATTATTCAACTCTAAATGGGGCTTCCACTCTTCATGCAGAAAAGAGAACACAATATCCATAATAAAATCCATAAGGCTGAATGATAAACTCTAATATAACAAAGATATGCCAAGAGCTCCTGGAAAAGGGATGGAGATACACACCCAATCTTGAATGTATTTCTCCCTTGGATGTCCAACTTGATGACTAAATACCAAAACAGGATTTCTTTCTTCACCTGTATAGAAATAATAAGAACATTCATAGAATCATGGAACTATTTATGTTGGAAAATACCTCTAAAATAATTTACTCCAAGTATTCACCCAGCACTGCCAAACCACGTCCCCAAGTGCCACACCCACACAGCTTTTGAAAACTTCCAGGGATGGAGATTCTGCCACTTCCCTGGGCAGCTTGTTCCAATTCCTGACGAACCTTTCAATTAAAAAATCTTAATATTCTATCTATGCCCCTCCTGGTGCAATTTGAGGCCATTTCTTCTCGTCCTGTCCCTGTTCCCTGGAGCAGAGCCTGAACCCCCTGGCTGTCCCCTCCTGGCAGGGAGTTGTGCAGAGCCACAAGGTTCCCCCTGAGCCTCCTTTTCTCCAGGCTAATTCCCTTTCCAGCTCCCTCACCTGCTCCTCACCAGATTTGTGCTCCAGTCCTTTCACCATTTTCATTGCCCTTCTTTGGACACTCATGTGTCTAAATAATGTGTAAATTAAAAATATGTAAATAAAGGAAAAATTATTTATTGTCTTCAGTGGACCTAAGGAACATTTTACTCAATCAAGACACCTCCATGGTAAAGTTGTCATTTCTCATCCTTCAGCATTTCACAGTATGTCTTCTTATTGTTACTTAGATTTTTCCTTTAATTGATGCATTCTTTCCTTTTCTTTCACATTTCTTCTTTACTTTCTTTTCTCTAACTACTAGAATTTAACCTAAATTTCCCTGTCAAAGCTTAAATCCATTACATCTTGGTCTGTCCTAGGTGACTAATGAGAATAATTACCAAACTATTTTTCAATGTGAATTATCTACTCGGGCTAAAATAACACACCAATCTCATTTTCAGTGAAAATCCTGAGCCTGGCCAACAATTGCAATCCCTGAAGTAAAATAACAGGGTTTTATTTACTAAGGTCTTCAGTCTATTCACTGGTTTTTATTGGCATTGAAATAACATTTGGGCAGGATTATATTGCATATCTCATTTTTTTTTTTTCCTAAATATGGCTGTTTAAAAGCCCATAATTAAAAAGCCTCTGTTAATACTCTGATATTGCCACCAGAGATTAGTGACAGAATTCTGGGCTACTAAAGTGTGTGCATAGTATTGAACATACATTCACTGGAAAGCTCATTCCCAGAAAAAAAAAAAAAAAAACCAACTAAAAAAAGAAGCATAGAAATAGGATTCTTTCCAAGATGCTTCAAGCCAAAGGACTGGATCTTTGTGCTGCCTTGGCACAGAGAATCTCTCAGCTGGTGTAAAACTGGTGTACCTGGCTGTTATGTCAGCCTTTCCCTTAGTATGGCTTAAAATCAGCTGCTCTGGTGCCCATCTGGATATGATTCCTGGAACCACGGGCAGCCTTTTACAGCACAGCACTTCCCCACTGCTCTGGGTTACTCCTTGCAAGGGCTGACAATGGCAGGGCTTGCTGTTCTGTGTTAGGATATAAATTTTACTGTGTTGGAGAATAAATATATGCAATTAAAAAACTGTATGCAATATTGTTGTATCACCATACATTTCCTCCACAGTAGATCAAATGCTCGTGGAGAGGAGAGAGCAACAGGCTCAAATACAACTAGGGATGGAGAATGGGAAAGAAAACCAACTGGGTGAGCAAATTGCAGAATGATTCCCTCACAACACTTGCCTTGCTTCCATTGGCCCAAACACTTTGAGCTTGCATGACAAGGGGTGAACAGGTAAAACAGGCTGGAAATTCATTGTCCAGCACCCAGAAGGGTCTGGATTCAAGGTGGGGTTACCAAGGAGCAAGGAGTGCAGTGCCACAGGAATTCCATTCCATTTTGTCGTTGGCTGGGGGTGCTGCAGCACTGGCTCCACACAGCATCATTCCTTTGCTGTGTCTGACCATGTGCTTGCACCATGAAAGGTTCAGAGCTCACCTGGAACCTTGGGAACACAAATAACCCTGGAAAATGCCACAAAGAATTCAAGGCTGCCCCTGGATCCCTGGAAGTGTCCAAGCCAGGCTGGATGGAGCTTGGAGCAGCCTGGGACAGTGGAAGGTGTCCCTGCCCATGGCAGGGGATGGAACTGGAGGAGCTTTAAGGTCCTTTCCAACCCAAATCTTTCTAGGATTCTATGGTTCTATGGCTATGCTTTTTCCAACATTTGGATTTTTTTTTTTTTAGCAAAGAAAACTGAAATAAAAATATCGATTCTGAGTAATTTCAAACCCATAATTTGACTGATCTTTATTATGGAGTGCCTTGTCTGACTTTCTCTTAATTTTGCACAGAAAATAATGTTAAAATCCTACACCTTAACATTATCATAATAAATTCGACATTTTTGGTATTTTAATTAAGCTTTTTTAAAAATAAAACCTTTTTCTGGTGAAGCAGACATAATTTCAAAACTGTAAAATTAAAGGAGACCTAAAGCATTTACCTTTCCCAGCTGTGCTGCCAGTTCTACTGTTGCTTTTACAAAAGGCATTATTACAGAAATGGAAAGCTTTGAGCATGGCAGGAGACTTCACAGAGATTTTGCAATGTTCAGGACCTGGATAATCACAGGTTTAAACATATGTAGTGTCCAAAATGAAATACTTGTTAAAAGAGCAGAAAAATGCACAGAAAAAGAGAAGCAGCTCTCAAAAAGAGTTTTCATTTATATAGTGGCTCTGAATCCACTGGATTGTTTGATGCAGAAGGACATCTTCAGTGACAGCATAAAACTGCTTTTCTGTGGATTAAAAAATGCACCAAATATAATCTAAAAGTAACAGACATGCTTTAATTTCAGTTCCAAGATAAAAATAAAAGCAATTAATGCAAGTTTTTGTTACCTCAATGTAAATGAGAAAGACCCCCGAGAGCTCCATGGAATTATTCCAGATTTTCACTGATATAAATCAAACCATGATTTCACTCGTCTTACTTGAACAGAATTAAAATGCAACTTCAAATTACTTAGTTGCTCAGACATATTTATCAACACTGAGTGTCATCTCTTCCACAGGGCTCAGTAACAAAAGGTTTGAGTCAAGTTCAGAACTTCCCTGCATGAAGGGCTGTTCCTACCATTTTAAAACAGGCCAGATCCTGCCCTATTTACAGTGTGAATAAACGAGCCAGATAGAAATCAGGGATAAGGAAATGATATTGTCCCCTTTTTTAAAGATCATGGAATGAAGCACACAGCAATTAAATGTTGCAGCCAAGGTCACATTGTGATTTGCAATCCATAGCACGGTGAGGTTTTGAACCCTTGTTTCAAGCTTCACATCCAAATAAATTATTTTTTTAATTATTATTTTTACAGCATAAAACATTTGTATTGGAGATTTTTTTGTGGTTAGCATACTATGTGGAAAATACAATTTTAAAAATTATATAGCTCAAAGATTTTTTGCTTCCATAATGCATCCTGATGTTTGGTGTTTTTTTATTCAGAATCACCATGTTTTATTTTTATTTCTTTCTTCTTCCTTTTGAGGGAGGGCTTTTTTGCTTAGGTATCAAACTGCAATCTTACATAAGTTCAAATAAAATAAAATAAAATAAAATAAAATGGCTACCTAAATACCATTACCTGGAATTTTGAAACATTAAGACTTCAAAAGGGTTAATTAATTACATTAGCTGTGTCATTATCCTGACAACATTCTGCCTTAGGGCATATAGATCTATTCAGCTGCTGAGTTTGAAAGAGCTGTGTCCTTCTCTCACAGAAGAAAATTCATCAGACATTAAAAACATAGTCATTAGCAGAACATATTGTTTTCTCTCCACCAGATTGAGGAACATCAGATGGAATAATCAAAACAAATATTAAATAAATATTTCTCTTTTTAAAAAAATATGGAACCCAGAATTCACAGCAAGTCAGAATAGATTTTTTCCCAAGTTGAAACTGTTTTATATTTACTGATTGTGGAGAACCAAACTAGCCACAGTTTCACATATTTGTAGTCAAAAATGGGTGTAAAATGTTCCTGTATTAGCATGAAAAAATGATGGTATCACCTTTAACAGGTGTAAATAACTGTACACAGTACAGCTCGTATAAATATAGAAAAAAAATGGTAAAATAAGGAAAGGATAACAAAGATGCTTAAAGGTATGAAATGGGTTCCATGTAAGGGGAGATAAACTGAAATATATATCTACAGCCTGGAGAAACTAATTGTTTCAGGATGGGACAGAAGTCTATGAAATCATGACAATCATGGAGGAGGCAAAGAAAGAACAATTATTTGCTATTCCTTGTAATACAAAATCTAGTAGGTATCAAATAAAGTTATCTGAAGGTGGGCTCAAAATGATTAAAGGAAAGTACTTTTTCACACAGCACAAAATTAAACTATGAAACTCATTGCCACAGGATGTTGGGATGTTGTGAATGTCATAAGTTTTCACGGGTTCGAAAAGCAATTAGATACAAACATGGAAGGAAAACCCTTCATAGACTATGAGAGACAAAGGAATAACCCCCAGGTCAGGAAATTGCATAGCCAAAGATTGCAGAAGGCTGGAAAGCTCAAATGTGGGAACATCAATGCATATTTTTCTTTTTATGCTCCTTCCTAACAAGCAGTCAGAGCTGGCCATTGCTGGAGACCAAAAAGCTGTCTCTACAGTCTGTGGTCTTACTGAATACATCTTCTTTTACAAACCAGTTGAGAATTAGTCTAAAAATATTAGCCCTAGAGTCAGAGGAAATAATTTTTAATTACAAACATGTCCTGTGGTTTCATGTGGTGCTGCAGCTCTAGCACAGACCCCTGTGGATTCTTCCCTTTTGCAACACTACACGGGGCCACATGATGAGGAGCACCTCACATGCTCATGGTAGTTTGGGAAGATCTTTCCTGTCAGAACTTCAAACTGCAGCCACCAGTGCTGGTTCTGTTGGGCAGCCTTTCATCTGTGTCATGTCACAGGATGGGTCAGGTTGGGAGGGATCTCAGTGGCTCATCTTGTCCCTCCTCCCAGCTCCAGCAGGGCCATCCCAGAGCTCAGGGCTCAGGGCTGTGTCTGCATCACTCTGGAGTATCCCAGTGAGGAGACTCCAGCCCCTCTCTGGTCTCTGCTCAGGGCTCAGTCACTGCTCAGTAAAGAAGTTCTGCCTCCTGTGCAGCTGGAACTTGCTGGGATCAGTCCCTGCCCGTTCCTCTGGTGCCATTGCTGGGCCCTGGAGCAGAGCCTGGGACTGCTCTGACCCTCCTGCACACAGGGACACACAGGGACACACAGGGACACTCAGGGGGACACAGGGACAGACAGGGACACTCAGGGACACTCAGGGACACCCAGGGACACTCAGGGGGACACAGGGACAGACAGGGACACTCAGGGACACTCAGGGACACCCAGGGACACTCAGGGGGACACAGGGACAGACAGGGACACTCAGGGACACCCAGGGACACTCAGGGACACTCAGGGACACTCAGGGACACTCAGGCATGAGGTTCCCTCTCAGGATCTCCTCTCCAGGCTGAGCAGCCCCAGCTCCCTCAGCCTTTCCTGGGCAGGGAAATTCACAGAATTCATAGAATCACTGGGTTGGAAGAGACCTTCAAGATCATTGAGTCCAACCCATGCCCTAACATCTCAACTGGACCATGGCACCCAGTGCCACATCCAGTCTTTTTTTAAACACATCCAGGGATGGTCACTCCACCATTTCTCTGGGCAGACCATTCCAGTACTTGATCACTCTTTCCATGAAAAACTTTTTCCCTAATATCCAACCTAACAAGAACAGCTTAAGACTGCATCCTCTCATTCAGTCAGTTGCTGCCTGGAGGAAGAGACCAACCCCACCTGACTGCAGCCACCTTTCAGGGAGTTGTAGAGAGTGATAAGGTCACCCCTGAGATGCTCCAGTCCCTTCAGCATCTTTGTCACCCAGCACTGCACTCTCTCCAGGAGCTCCATGTCTCTCTTGTCCTGAGGAGCCCAGAACTGAACACAGCTGCCCAGATGTGCCTCCCATGACTGAGCATCAGGGCAGGATCACCTTCCTTCATCTGCTGGCAATGTTCTTCCTGATATAACCCAGAAAAACCAAAAGGAATGTTGTAGATCTACCTTGATATAGTGAAGCATCACTATGAATTTCTTATAAATCCCTCTTAAACCAGCAAACAAACCAACCAAACAAAAACCCAGCAAACAAAACAAAACCACAAACATCCCCAAAACAAACAAATAATTAAAAAAAAATCCAACCAAACAACAAAAAAAAGGCTGCTTATGAGATGTCAGGGACCTAAAACAGATCCATGCTTTAAAAAAATTATTAAAACTACCTTTTTTTTTTGTTTGAACTGAACAAAAACTGCCCACTTATAAGCACCCTGATGCCGTTGATGACTTTTTGAACTCTGGCAGGAAATAAATCACTCAATAATATATAAATCAATCAAATCTAAGTAACATTTATGATATTGGCAAAAGACACTGTCTTGACGGCAGGCCATTCTCTGACAAAGTTCACAGCCCTGTAAACTGCCACAAAAAGTGCTCCACATTTTTATAAGAGTACCAAACCAGATGCATTTTCCCAAATATTATGCAGAGTCAACTTTAAATGTGGGAATGGTTCCCTTGCAATTGGCAGAAATTATACTATAAAAGCTGAACATATGTACCAGATTTTTTGGTTTTCCCTTTTGCTATTGTTTAGAGATCTAAATATAAACTCTGATATTCCAGTGGTGTAACCTCTATGACTAGAAATCTGGAAATAACAAGATTTAGAAATCTAGAAATCATAATATTTCTCTGGGAAGTTTGAAGATAAAAAGGTTAAACTCAACAACAAATCTATTTTACAAATCTATTGAAAAGGGAAAATAAATGACTGGTCTCATATACAGTGAATTTTGGATTGGTAGTTGATAAAAAAAGAATTGAAAAGGACCCACCATCAGCACATGCTATATAGTAAATAAGCATTAAGGTTGATTAAGCAAATCTACAGACTTGCAGAATAAAACATATCAAGAGTTTATATACCTCTGTTCTCATACAATCTCCACATGATCCCAGGCATGAGATTTGAAAATGTGTATTTTCCAGTTTTGTTGTCTCCTGATTCATCCTAAAATAATCTTTTGTTGAAAAGCTTTTCCTTTTTAATTTATCATTTAAAATCAAAGCTATGACATGAGTCAAGCCTCTGAATCCACCTTAAACTGTCAGTGAGGGAATTTGCTGCTCCAGCCCATCCCTTCATACTTGAATTATGCAGCCTGAGTTGATTTACAAAGGTCTTTTGGTCACTGACAAGCGCTGGAGGCTCAGCTCAGGTGTCTCATGGATACACCAAGTGTAATTTGAGAAGCCAAAGGTATCCTGAACATCTGCAGGGGCCAGCTAGACCCAACTCTGCACTTCTGGGGGATGTTACCACCTCTGGATCACTGCTTGTGAGTCCCTGCATATCAAATGGCACTGCAATCTGAACCGAGTGCTTGGAGAGGTTTACAGACAAATGCCTAATTCTCCTTGATAGTCAAAAAGGTAGCAGGAGCACAGATGGCCTGGTTTTTAGTTATTTATTTTTCTATTTATTTATTTATCTATCTATCTATCTATCTATCTATCTATCTATCTATCTATCTATCTATCTATCTATCTATCTATCTATCTATCTATCTATCTATCTATCTTTCATTCTTTTTGTTGTTTCAATTCTGTACTGATACATCCTCTGTGAATGTTTTCACCACATAAGTAAAACACACCTGACAGAGCTCAAGAAGCCTTTGGACAATGCTCTCAGGCACACAGTGGGATTCTTGGTGTGCCCTGTGCAAGGTCAGGAGTTGGGCTCTGTGATGTCTGTGGGTCCATTCCAGCTCAGGATGTTCTGTGATTCTATGTGAGATAAAGCTACCTCAAGGTCTCTAGATTGATATCTTCAATGTTGTCTCCCTATCAAACTTCTACTGTCTCAAAATGAAAGTGAAGCATATTCCATCCCACAGGACTGATCTGTGCAGTTTATTTTATGGATGTTTTCATCTACTGCTTGCTGAAAGGAGGCTGGAACCATGTGGAGGTCAATCTCTTCTCTCAGGTAACAAGTGATGGGACAAGAGGAAAATGGCTCAAGTTGCACCAGGAGAGGTTTAGATTGGCTATTAAGTGAAATTCCTCCACTGAAGGGGCAGCCAGGCTTTGGAAAAACTGTCCAGGGAAGTGGTGGAGTCAACATCCCTGGAAGAATTCACCAGATGTGCAGATGTGGGACATCTTCATATGTGGAAAATCACCTCTATGCAAATAACTAACCCATAGCACATAAGTATTTTCATTCTCCTGTTTTGAAGGACATCCAAATAATTGTATAGTATATTTACCAGATCTCACAGAATCCTGGAATCTCAGAATGATTTGGGTTGGAAGAGACTTTGAAGATTCCAGTCCACTGCCATGGGCAGAGGCATCTTCCACTGGAGCAGATTGCTCCACAGCCTGTCCAGCCTGACCTGTGGAACTCCACAAAGGATGAATTGTATTTAGAATCTGTGGCCTTAGTGCTTGCAGATCTGACAACAGAAAATTATTGTGTATTTCCTTTAGTAAATAATGTGTGAATTTGACTGCTATGTGTGGAAAATTAATGACTTGCTCTACTTCATAATACTTTGTGGGGAATGAGAAGATAGGCATTTCTGTGATTCTCTTTTCTTTCCTCTTCTTACTCCTTTTCTTCCAGTAATATATTGAGGAAAAAAAATGAAATATTAAGTAGAAATATTCTAGAATGGCTTTCTGTTTCACCAGGGGATGACAGATGAAGTGGAGAAGATACCTGTTGGATTTACAGAGCTCATCCATCAGCCCCTGCTTGACCCACAGCTGTCATCTCCCTAACAATTAATATTTACCACTTGTAAGTGCCTTCAGCCAGGGAGGGTTTTGAGGAGAGAGGAGGTGAGGCAGGGAAAAACCTGAAAGGGAGGTTTTGTGAGGGATTGCAGTGAACACAGTACATCATGAGGTAATTACAGCTCGGCCTGTCCAAGTGTTACTCTGCAATGGTGAATTATAGGCATGAAGCTGCAGCACTCCACTTTCTTACTTGTAACTAAATCAGAATCCTTTTAAGTTTTAATTAATCTGCTTAGCTTTAGTTGTGAGGGAGCAGGGGAGTGGGGAAGGAAGGCAGATTAACCCTTCAATTGACAAGGACTTTCACAGTGTCTCCTCTTGGGCTACTTTTCCCTTAAGCACCTGAGGGAGACAGCATTATCAGTCTGACGTGGGGACCCATTAGGCTGTGATTTTTTAATTTTTTTTTTTTAATTTGCTAGTGTCTGGTTAGTTCTCTATATTTCATTATCAAAAACCAATTAATTTTCTGTAAAGGCATCAAATTAATTACAAAATACTATGGAAATATAAAGAATGGAGGAATTTCCCTCTTCTCTCCTCCTACCCTTGCCTCATTATGGGAAATATGTTGGGCCCCTTGGCAGCAAAGCCCTATTAAAGAGCTGCAGACTGTCTAGCTCCTCATTTAAAATTCTGTTGGTGGTGTCAGGAGGCCTGTGTGATGGGGGTAAGTCCATTTCCACCCACAGAGATCATTTTCCAATTCCCCAGCACAGAAAAATACAGTCATAGACTCATTAGGAGTGGGGCTGGAAGAGACCTCAGGAGGAAACCCAGTCCATGTCCTCTTCCTGTTCACAAAGCTTCCAGGCATGGACACACTAGAGTCTTTCCAGGTGCTCTGTTTTTGCAATGATCCATTTCATTAGTGAGGTGTGCCTGCTGAAGTTTTTGGTCAGAATTATTTCCCCCATACTCATTGAATACAGTGAATACTTTTATTATTCTTCTTTATCTCCGATTTATAGGTGTTTTAATACAGTCATTATGTCTTCATTAGTCTTTTCTTCAGACAATTTTGTCCCTCTTCTTTCTGCCTTTCCTTTGTAGGTAGCATCCACTGGGGCTCTGTGAGTGGTTAAAGTGGCAGCAGGAGGAATGGAGCTCATCTCCAGCTTGACTGCCCCTGAATACAGACCTGTGATCAGATGCCTAAGCAGTGTTCAGTGCTATTGGGATATTCTTACCTGTATTCCAGCTGCCAGCTGTCCTCAGGCCCTGTTTCATGGCCATTATCCTCATCTAAAATAGCAGTAAATGCCAATGTTCAGACAAGAGGGTTGTGCCCCTCATAGGTGTCTAAAAGCTTTCACAATACTCAGTAGGAATCCCACCAGTGCAATGTTTTGAGTCTAGAAGCAGAGATTCAGTTGTCCAAATTGAAGAGTTTGCTTAAGAGTAAGCTGAACCACTTTCTGGTCATCTTTGGTTTAAACATTAATGAGATCTCTGTGCCTATAATGGAAGCTTAGACAGCTGGTACTTATATAGGGGATTACAGAGAAATACAGAGCTCTGTGTGTCCCTATCCATGGCAGGGGGCTGGAACCAGATAATCTCTAAGGTCCCTTCCATCCCAGTCCATTCTATGATTTTGATTCTGTGGATTAGTCTCTAGTTCTGACTCCTAACATAATTCAGGTAGTAGTACATATGTAGTAGGTCACAGATGTGAGGAAAAGAACACCATGCTTGAGAGCTTTTCACAAAATGGAGATTCCTGAGTCTGTAATTCTGAAAATTTCAGAACCTTAGTGTTTGCAATTCTTCTTGGAGAAGATTGACATTGAATGCCTCTGAGTTTTCATTGAGGATCTTTACTAAGGATGATTGGATAGAATTGTCTTCACAGGAATTGTTAAATGTGAGCATCATGTCCCCATTATACCCTATCAATGCTGTATCTGCAGCAGAGATGAATTCAGGTCATGTCAGAGTAAATACAACTCCTTTTCTGATTTGGGTCTATCTCATATAGCTTTGGTTGTTTGCTAGGCTAACAGACATCTGGATTTAGACCCAGATGTGCTTTGCTGGATTTTATCCCTTCTGACAAGATCTATCCAAAAATGGTGCAATCCCTGTGCTTAGGTGGGCAGTGGAACTGAGATATCTGGGAGAGGTGAAATATGTGTTTGCTAAAAAAAAAAAACAGATTTGCCATTTTGATTATCCCTAAATGCTATAGTCATGATCACCATAACTAGTACAAAAGTTTCACTGTATTTCAGTTAAACTTGCATTTATATTGACCAAATTATATTGACTTCATTCCTAAATTCTGTGATTTGGATCTTTTATATAGCAAAGGTACAAAGTGCTGAATGAAGGATGCTCATTGCCAAAAAAAATTCCTCTGACCCCAGAATCCATTATCTCAAGGCAATCTCAATTTTCCAGCAATGTAGCAACCCTATCTCATTTTATTCTTGTTCTGCATGCTCCTTGTAGGCCACAGCTTAAGCAACAGGAGTATGTGGAGCCCTAAAGCAAAGCCAGCTCCATTTGGCAGCCAATATATTCTCCTTAAGGCTGTCAGAGCACGAGTAGCTCAAACACTCAGAGGACTGCAGGAAAAACTGAATGTTGCCTCTGTTAAGACTTGGGTTTTTCTGTCAGTGCAGGGAAGGTGAAGATTATGAAGCCCTGGAGATCTGAATTTCCTGATTCTGCTTCCACTCAAATGGTGGGGATTACCAAAAAGGTCACTCCTGTGAGTGGCATTTATCCACTGTGTCTTTCCCCAGGACAGCAATAATAATGGCCAATCAAGATTTGCAGGCAAAAAACAGAGAATCCTGGCCATTTTCTGGCCTTTGCCAGACTGCTGTATTCCTGTTGATGAGGATATAATTATGGGATAATGGAATGATGCTGTCACGGGTCCCAGTCTGGTCCATAACCACTCACTTGACCACTGCCCCTACAGATTTTTATGTTATAGCAGAGCTAAGGGAATCCTCACTGGTATTGAAGGTACATGATAAATGTGGAAAAAACTATGTTAATGTCTGCTAAAAACAGGAAAACATAACTTTGGAAGAAGGCAAGCAAAGATAAGGTGGAAGTTGCAACATGGCTGTTGAGCAGTCAAAGGAATTTACTACAACAGAGAAGAGTTTTACATTTGTTGTCTCTCTGTTCTGGTGAACTGTGAAGTTTCCTGTGAGCTACAACATTTTGTGCAAAGGCCCTGTGTAAAGCCAAGTGCACTTTAGTGACAAGCTTGTTTGATTGCAAAAAAGCAATCTCACCTTTATTAAGAAAAAATAAAATTCACAGTAATGTGTAGATTAGTTAAATTCTCTAATTAATAATCAGCAGACAGAAACAGGTGCTTCTAGAGCTCAGATTCTCTGAGTTATTTTAGATATTTGCCAGGAGAAAGGCGAGTTAAACCTTTGAAGTATTTGTGTAGCTCAGATCTGGATGTTAGTATTGCAGACAGACAAAGTTATATGAGACCAACCCATGTCTAAAAATACAATTATGTCTATTCTAGTGCTTCCTGAATTTGCCTCTGTAGCAGGTAGAGAAATTAAAGGATAATAATCTACATTTAATCCCATTCAAGAAATGCTTGAGAAATTATCAGCCAAAGAGAAATAAATAACTGGAAGTAGAATTATCAATAAATACAAACTCGACTCACTTATGACCTAGAGAAGTCTTGAAAATAAGACTCAAGCTTCAGTTTCTGCAGCTTCACTCCCTCCACTGAGCTGGGCAGATTTATACTAGCTAAAGATTAGGATCAAAATATAAGCCTAACATCTTTAAATGCTTTAATTATTTATCCAAGGCTGTTTTGACTTGCCCTCTGCAGTTGGCTGTGAGTCAGAGGAAGCTCTAAGTAGTATATTAGCAATTATTAGCTAGCTTAAGCTTTCACTGTATATTAGGAATCAAATCAGACATTTTTATTCTTTTAATTATTATTTTTTAGAGAATGGAACAAAATGTCTAATTTAGCTGTGTAAAATAAAAGGCTAAAATAGTGCTTTGGGTAAAAATGTCCCATTTAAATGCCTGCCAGAATTTGGGGAGGAAAAAAAAGTAAAGCAAAAAAGCATGGAGAAGCATTTTCCAGCTTCAAAGGGCTGCATAAACATTGGCTGATGGTTCTTTCACCATTCTTTGTTCATATTTGGCTATGGAAAGTCATATTCTCCAGGGTGCAGTGTCAAAGCAGTTTCATCAAGACATCAACTGAGCTTTTACCTTACATTTTCTTTGAATCACAGAATAGTTTGGGTTGGAAGGGACCTTAAAGATAATTTAATTCCATCCCTCCTGCCATCAGGGGTCTCCTGAGCTGCTGAGAAAATTACTGTAGTGAAACAATTTTGTTTATGATCTGCAAAAATGAATGAACTGCAACAAAGTCAGACATTGAAATGTTCACCACTAACCCATGTCCCCAAGTCCAACATCCTCATGCCGTTTAAATTCCTGCAGGGGTGGTGACTCCACTACCTCCATGAGTACCCTGTGCCAGGGCTTGACAACCCTTTGAGTGAAGAAATATTCCCTATCCAATCTAAACCTCCCCTGGTGCAACTTGAGGCCATTTCCTCTCTTCTGTCATTCATTCCCTGGGAGAAATGCTACAAAAACCCTGTCCACACTGGCTAAGGAGACTCGAGTGGTCTTTGGAACTTTTGTTAAATGCTCAGCTCCAAAAGGGAATGGAAGAGATCAGCATGTTCAGAAACAATGGTTCAGACACAAAAGGGACTTCAACTGAGTCTATTCCACAGGACATTCTGCACTGAGTGTGGAAAAGCTGCATGTGGAGCTTAGAAAGAAAAAAAGCTCTACCTCTACAGATCTCTCTAAAAAGATTGACTCTTATCCCTGAGATTGGTTTCTTTTGGTATCCATACACAGATAGGTGAGGTCATTAACATCTTAGATCAGCTTGATCTGTATTTTTCATGGGCAAATTTTCAAGACAAAAGATTTTTCTTAATTGAGTGGACTGATGCACAGCCCAGAAAAGCAGCATATTTGGTATTTTAGAAAGCAAGATGCATCGATGTCTTGAGATTTACAAATAGCACTGATAAGATACAACAGGATGACTAACAACAGGAAGCTAAAGGTGAGAACACTTTCATCTTGATGTGACCTATCAGGGTATAATAATATTGCAGAAATAAATGTTGGTATCTTCGTGTTTCCAAAAGCTGAATTCAAAATGAAACCAGCAAAGGCTAGGAACAACACAGAAGTGTGGACTAGGTGATCATTGTAGGTCCATTCCAATTGGACTGTTCTGTTCTATTCTATTCTATTCTATTCTATTCTATTCTATTCTATTCTATTCTATTCTATTCTATTCTATTCTATTCTATTCTATTCTATTCTATTCTATTCCATTCCATTCCATTCCATTCCATTCCATTCCATTCCACTCCATATTTTTAGAAAACAAACAAACCTTTTAGCCACTGGATTTTTATTTTCATACATGAATGTGGCCTGTAACACAGACTATTCCACAGTTTCTGTCTCCCCTTTACTGCAATTTATTTCAGGGGCATTCTGATGCCATTCTGCAGAAAATAGATCATGGAATCCGTAAACTGAAATCAATAGGACAATTTAATAAACACAAATGTCAAAAGATTCACTTTTTTTTCTGATCCATCTTTCATAAAAGATGAAATTAAGCTTGAACTAAGAAGAACAAGGAAGCAGTCTCTCTTGGCACCAGTAATTATGATCTGGGATGGCCCCAAAAGTCCTTTCTTTGTTTTGAACCACTCTGACAAATGGTGCAAGCGAAAGAACTGGAAAAGACAGAGCACTTGGCAAAAGGCTGTAAAATGGCAAAATCACTGAAAGTGTGTTATAAAGCATGCAAGAAGGAAATACTCCCCCAAGCAGGACATGTCAGTTGCATGGGCATGGCTGGGAAAAACAGTTGCTTAAAGACTGTGACTTATGAACGTCTGCAATGGAAGCAGAAGTGCCATAGGGGGGTAGAGCAGATGAGAAATGGATTAAGCCTGAATGTGGAGGAGAAAACTGGAAAAGTCAGGCAAAGTTTCTGAGGTGAAAGACGACGTGCCCTAGGAAGACATGGAAAGTTGGGAGGAAAGGAAATTCTCCCTCCAGGCACAGACCTTGTCTATTGCATTCTGCAGTATTTCAGGAATTAGGTTAGAGGACAATGATTTTGCACTTTGCAAAAAATGCTTTTTTTCAATAAGAAAAGACTACAAATATACCTACATCTATATTTATACCTGGAGTTCGTAGCAAATTGATGCTTATACCACTTTACACCTACACAGGTGTATATATGGAAGTAAATTATTGCATTGCACTTTCGTATTGTTAATTTTCTTCAAAGGGATTGAAATGTTTATGAAAGAAAGAGGAGCTTATTAGGACATGAAGAAGAGTCTGCTGTTCTTAGTTAAATTATGGTTTGGGACACAGTTATTATAGTCTTTGGCTTTCTTCTTAAGTCATTTTTTACTGCAGGTTGGAAATTGGTTATATATATACATTAAAAAGACAATTCCATTATCATAAAAAATTAAGACTTTTTTCAAACTGTCAATTTCATTGATTTTTTCCCCCCTAATCTCAGAATGGAATACTTCCATCCTCTTAGTTAAGATTACTTTCTAGAAACCAAGCAATGTTGTGGGGAAGGATATTAAGTTTAAGAAAGACAAAATAAAAGAATTTTTCCATGATAGCTTTTTATTTTTTTCATGCCCTAAATAACATTATTTTTTGCAGTTTCACTTAATAGAAAAACCGTTTTGGAAGAACCAAAAAGAACTAACTGTGTAAAGCAAATATCCAGTTCTTGCCCAGGGCTGCTTATGACGTCAGTATCCTAATAAATCATGATAAAAACAATGTTTCATATTCATAGACTTGATATGGTCTGAATTTATGAAAATAAGTAAAACAGAAGGGTACAAATGATACTTGTCATCAGTTTGCATATATGGGTACCCAAGAGGAATATAGTGATGCTGCCAGAGCACCCAGGGATCAGGTTGGAATTCACATGGATGTTGATTCCCCCTAAACACATGATGGTCAACAGGAAGGGTTTCTATGGGAAGGAAGATCAGGAAAAATGTGGGTTTGGTGCTGAATGGGGCAGGGGATCTGGTGACTGACACAGAAAATCTGGGAAACAAATGCCACATTTTCCTTTATTTTTTCCTGGTAAGATTTTTTTTTCAGCAGTCTCAAAAACCAAAAGGAAAATCTGGAGCAAGGAAGACTGACCATCAGTGGAAGAGGACCAGCACAGGGAACTTGTATACAGGTGGATCTACTCAAGCCCAGAAGACCTGGTGGGATGTTCCAGGAGTATTGAGGCAGCTGGGTGGCCATTCTCAACTACCTTTGAAAGGTCATGGCCACTGACAGAGATCCCTGAGGACTGGAAAATTAAAAATCTCACTCTTATCTTCCAGAAAGGGCCTGAATGAGGATCCAGGAAAGTACAGATTGATCAGCCTGCAAGGGTGATGGAGCAACTCATACTGGAAACCTCTTGCAAACACATGAAGGATGAGGAGGCAATAAGGTGTAGAGAACAGACACTTGTGAAGGGAAAAACATTTTTCCTCAGTGGGGTAGCTGTCTGCACTGAAATTCATAGGACAAGGAGGGAGCAGTGAATATTGTTCATTTCAACTTTGAAAAGCTTTTCATGGTGCCTGACACAACCACCATAGGCAAGCAGATCAAGAATAAAATAGATAAGTGGACAGTGAGGTGGATTGAAAGTGAGCCAGTCTCCCAGCCTCAGGGGGTTATGACTGGCAGCACAAAGTCCAGGAGGAGGCCAGTCACAGCACCCAAGGGGTCACTGCAGGGCCACTGCTGTTCATCATTTTCAATGGCCAAGGTGATGAATACATGCAAGCCTGCAAATGGTACAAAATGACAAGGAGTAGTTGATATGCAAATAGGTCATGCTGCCATTCAGAAGGGCTTCAACAAGATGAGGAAATGGGCCAATGGGGTTGGAGTTCAGGACAGGAAAATGCCAAATTCTTGGAACAGAGAGCAATAACTCCATGCACCAGTACAGGCTGGGAATGCTGGAAAAGCAGCTTGGTGGGAAAAGACAGGGTGGTCCTGGCGATTCTATCAAACTTGTAGACAGTGATTCTTTAATTTCACATAGACCACTTTTTAACCAAAGTCTAAACAGAAATTTGAAAAGAAGTTTGTTGTTATTCTATGTACTATGAGTCACAGAGAAACTGTTAAAATCATTAATAGGAACTGTCCACAATGGATAGGACAGATTAGCCATCCACCCTCTAGGAACAAAAATCATCAGCATGGGTATCCTGAAGGTGACTGAAAAGTGGCTGATGCTGCATGAGATGATATTGCTTCTAACAGCAGTGGAGCTGTCACTTTCAACACCCACTGCTCAATTCATTCCTACTGTCCTCCCAAAGCCATCTCTGTGCACTAAAATATTTTTAGAGCCTTCCATTTCCGTTTCCCTGTCAGCTTCTCTCTCTGTATTCCATGGTATTAGTTTGCATCTATGCATATGATGAGACAGCTCAGAATTTTATTAGCATGATCTGGGCTGACCACATGTATGTGCAAGAGATGCAAAGATCCATCCTTTTAATCCTCCTGCACATTGTCAGGGATAATGCAAACTGGAAGAGTCACAATACATTTGCCCTGGGAAAGTAAACTGATAAATATAAGAAATACATATATTAAATACTTTGGGAAATTATTGGATATTACTTGTACACTGTCCAAATCCTATAACCCTTTTTTTTTATATATATTGAATAAACTCTTACCTCCTCAGTAATCCCATGAAAGAGGATTTCTGCAGAGTAGAAGTGTACTTGTCTGTGCATATTCACAGCCTACTTAGTCATAAAAATTAAATGTCCTTTTGTGGATGTACCTATGGGTTTCCACTGATAGGGCAAAAAGTCCAGACATGTAATCTGAACACAGGGACTAACACCTGCCTTAACCAATGGACATAGTGAACATTCCCTGAGCAAATTAAGCTGATAGGATCTGGCCCTAAAGTGTCATAGCAAGCCATAAGGGTTTTTAATATGATTTTCCTCATGTCAAAGTGCAAGAACGTGGGAAAAAGGAAGAGGTGTGACTTGGACAACATTACATCATCCCCTTTCACTGGCTGTAAGGACACGTAGGCCATAAACAAAGGGAATTGCTTTGGGAAGATTTGAAATGGAGATTGTCCTGGAACAGCTGAGGCTTTTGAAACTTGTTAGAATGTGAAAATGGATTCAGACGAGCTCTCAAAATATATTTCATAGCTAAAGATTGTGGACCAAAGAATGTTTTTGATACCTAATAACTGGTACCAGTGAAGACTCAATTTATCATTATTAACATAAGACCTTGATCACTAAACAAAGGCAATATTGGTTTCAGTAGATGAAAAATAAGCTAGAAAAGAGGACAAATAAAAGGAGAAGAAAGGGAGAGGATATATATTGTTTCCTTAAATAAAGAGTGAAAATGTGTGTCAAAATTGCCTTGTAGATTCAGAAGGGAAGGATCTGCCTTTTTCTTTGAAGAAAAGGACTATTGTCACATTTTGGGGTCTTGAAGTTTTCCTGTGCAGGGCCAGGAGTTGGACTTGATGATTCTTGTTGGTCCCTTCCAGCTCAGGATTCTCCATGGTGCTATGATTCTACTCAGACTGCCTCCAGACAATAAATACCTGACAGTTATAGTTCAATCTGCTTGGTTACTCTTGACAGTAAAAACTGATCTTAAGCAGATTTTCTAACACCATTAGAAGAGAGCACAGATTGCACATTATAATTCAAAAATACCATGAGATCCAGTAACTGTACCAGAATCTTAAATTTCCAGGAAGGGTATGAAAAATAGTAGCAAAAATAAATTTTCCAAGACCAAGCTATCCTGAAGATTTTTCCCACAAAGAAATAAATGTTAACTATTAGTTTATCATCTCAGATTTATTAATGCAATCTGCAATAGCATGGGACATACAGACAGATTTTTTTCCTGATTCCTGGTTTCAAACAATTCATTTTGTGCTCTGAACTGGTGCTGCTACTTCTGGTTTTTGGGGTAAGTGATGTTGTCATCCAAATTCCTTTATAAAGCCCCGAGAGATCATTGGGTGAAAATCATTCTAAACATATGAAACACTTTTCTTCTTTTGTTATTATTGTACCAATAATCTCTGCTGCTCTTTCTATTAAATTTTCTACTCATAGCACCTGCAGTACTAAGATTACAAGGAATTTTATTGCAATAATACATAATTTTTTCATACCAGTTCTTTGGCATCATTCCCACAGGGGGAACTTTTTGACATCACAAGGACCAATAGGACACTTGCTGTAAAAAGAAATTAATCACTCCCTATGATACCTAAGTAAATATTTAAAACCTTAAATTTATTACATATGCTTGAAAATCTCACTTGAAACTTTTGCAAAAAACCCTGCAACTTATTTCTTATTTATGGATCAATAATTTACTGAAAGCTCATTGTGGGTCATTTTTTTTACAGAGTATTGAGAAACAAGGTGCTGCTCACTAGAACTGGTAAATATTACAAAGTATCTGTGAACATGCATTTTGAATACAAATCAGAAAATTTCCATTACATATGCAATCTCCTTTTTTCATTTCCCATTATATACTCAGCAATATTATTGAAGAAACAGAGTTTTATAAAAGCTCATACAAATGCTCATTTCCTCAGTCTACGATCCGACACAAGGAAATACTGATAAGGTTATCTGCTCCTTTTATTTGGACTTATTAATTTTGCTGAATATATTCCAAGACATGATGTTTCCTTCAGAGTAGTCAATGCAAAACTCAACATTAGAGAAGGAAAGAAAACATGCTTATTGTGCAGGGCTGTGATAGGTCAGCTTTTGAACTCCAGAACTGCTGGTGTTCACAATTTCTGAGTGGCAATTATTCAGTATCTCAAAAAAGTAGCTTAATGTACACTGAGACAGCTCAAGTGTCATAGTTTCCTGCCTATGTCCTATAAAGCATTTCAACTCAATAAAGGAAAAATAAATTTCTTAGCATAAGGTCACTAGGACAATAAAAACTAACCCATATCATTTTACTGCCAGAGAAGCTGGGACCTGATTCAGGTTCTTTTATTCCTACTTGTTCAAAATATTAATAGAAGAGTTTGTTCTTTAGTGATGTATGCTCTCTTATCCTATAAAGTTATAAATATATACAATGTTTCAAATATATTTATGTCATTTATATATAGAATTAAATTTGTCTATTTAAAAAATTATGTATATAAATACAATTACGTGAAACTGTTTTTCTGCATTTTAAAAAAAAATTGTTGCAAAGATTTCAAGAATAAGCAGATCCTCTCCAGAACTCTCTGTGAACTCTCAGAAATAAATGCACACAATCTTTTAGGGCATGACAGACTTAGTGAGCAGGAACAGCTGAAACATTCAGCACATGCCATTGTCTCATCATTCATGGCCATGTCCAAGACATCTGCCCAAGACCTGAAAACATCATTTGCATCAAAAGTCTCTGTTGAAAGAAGCTTAAATTTATGCTCAATAAAGCTTAAATTAAGTTCAATGAAAAAAATCAGTAATTGCCTCCCTGTTATGCCAGAACACTGATCATTCCTTTTTCTATGAAAATTTCTTGTAGCCAAACATTTTCACCTTGGGCCTAATGCTCAGTTAAAGGAAATTCCCTCTGCTTCTTTTGCAGAAACAAAGTGAATTGGGGAAGAGTGAGGCACAAAGCCTTTATATTCCTATGAAACACCTTAGCATCTCTTGTTTTGTTTCATTTTCTGTATAAATATATATATATTAATGTATAAATAAATATTAGCTATCAGGTTCTATATTGCAGTGGTTTTGGTTCACCAAAAAACAATTAATCCAAGACCAGCACATATATACATATAAATCTGTGGAGCATATCCATGTTGGATGTCCCAGACCAGATCTTTGTAGACAGGCAGCAATGTAGATTGGTCTCATTGGAAATACCAGTGGCCAAAAGGGCTTCAGGTTTAAATAATTCTCTTCCCCTTCCACGTGGTTCATCACTCCAGGTCAAGTTCAAGATGTATTGATTAAGTAGCTTAAGGGAAGGTCACAGTCTACCTTCCCTGGGATTTCCAAGAAACAAGGATATTTTATGGCCAGTTGGAATCTCATGCCAGTTATCAGACAAGAATAAGACTACCAAAAAAACAAACCTTATTTAAAATCAAAATTAGCTCCCCAGTGGCCAAAGGTAGATGTCTTCCCTTTGTGTATAGTGTTTTAAAGTAACAAATTGCCTTTCTGATATTTGCAGTATTTTTTGTTAGGTTTTTCTGATGTGGTCTTTGTATGGCAAGTGGTATTTCTTTGTTTAAACAAAAAACTTGTTACCTGTGCTCCCACTGAATGCTCCCCTTCAAAAGAGCTTTTCTCTTTTCCTCCCTACTCAGCACTTAGAGTGTTGTAGCCAAAATACTTTGAAATTTTCTGGTTTTGTGTTTTGCTTCTGTGATGAGGATCATCCAGTGTAACTGAGAATTCTGAGGAGCAGTGGGGTGGGTTTTTTTTTAAACTAGAGGCTGGAAAAATGTTAAAAAAGGACCTGCAGGATGTCTCTCCCTATGAATCCATGAGGAGAGAGAGCTGGAAATTATCATCTATTTTTAAAAAAGCTACAATGTTCTTTCACATGCAAATTAGCAGAGATCCAACTCACATAGTTCATATCCCAATAGGAGGAAATACAGCAGAGCTGACAGATGTCATCAGTTGACTTAAATGACTGCATAAAAATTCACAACGTAAGTCTTTTATCTACAAACCCCTCCTGTTTAAGAAAAAAAACTGTGCCAGTGGTTATAGGCTACTACTTTGACTACTAATCCTTTGTCACCTGCAATTCCATGGGTAAACAGTTCTAAATGATGGGACTTATTCAACAATATCAATAATTTTAATAGAAAATGGTAAAGACACGGATTTTTAAAACAAAACCAGAAAACAACCAAAAATTCCTCCTTGTGCATGAATGTTTCTTTATGCACAACTTGCAACATTTTTATAGGCTGTATGTCTGAAAGAACATACATATAATGATGTTTAAAGTGTAGTTGAGAGCAAAATTATTGCAGTTTTATATATACAGTGAAGCCATATAACAAAAGAGCAGTAGCTAGTGTTTGCCCTTATATGAGATGCAGCCATATAATAGAGAGCCTTAAAGCTAGGGTTTACTGTACTTTGGGAATTAATCACATAAACTATAAATTGGGTTCAACAGGCTGGCTGGGTAAATAGGCGCAGCTAATGAGGACACTATGAGATCTTATAAGAGCTCTGACTGCCCCAGGACAAAAGTGCCGAGCTGCACCTGATGGAAAACTAGAAGACATCAAAGCATAAAGGATTAGTGCTCTCACAGTGTTGAGAAATGGCCAGGGGGAGATTCACCAACTTATTACCCACATCCAAGCTAATCCTGTTATCTGCAAAATATGACTGTGTTCAGGAACTGCCACCACCTAAACTTGCAGGAGACTAATTCTGTGTTTACATGGACAAAAGTGCAGGGAATTTTCATCTGGGCAAAGAATATGAGAGAAGAGAATTTTTAAGGGTTTCCTTTGTATCAAATGCTTGAAGAGGGGAAAATATAAAATTAGTTCTTTAATGGCTATTCTTTATCCTACATAGATATCCTACAGGATAGGATCCCTTCTCTGAGAATCCAGGGCAAAAGACACTTAAAATATGTTCTCTCTTGTTTAGTTGCACTTTCCTAAAAGAAAATCAAAATGCATTGGAAGTGCCTTTGAAGATGAGAGGAATTAATAGTCCCCCAATATCCCTGCCCAGGAAATCTTTTGTGCAGCAAATGTCTGCCTGATGGTTTTTTTTCAGTGCAATAAAAGAAGGTGAAAAATATCCCAAGGTCCTTCCCAGCACACCACAAAATAGAATTCATTATACAGCCTAAGGAATGTGAGTTGGCTCAAAAAATTTTTGGAAAAGGTTTATAATTACCAATGCTAGAAATCTAATTTCTCTTTTATACCAAAGGTCCATTTGGCATAACAGATCTTATTTTGTCAATTTGAATAAAACAGAAATAGACCCAAACAGTACCTCGTAGAGCAGATAATTCCAGGGAAAAGGTCTGCAAGTTATATTTAATCTAAACATGCAATATGCTCCTTCCAGTGGCTCATCAGTGCCAGGGATGGTTGCCTCCAGGGCAGAGTTTAGGCATGATTACCCAGGCAAGCCCACGGCTAAGCATTTATATGGCATTAAGGAACACCCCCAGCACACAGATCTTGCAGGCAAGGATTTATCTAGCTATCTAAGGGAAATGATTAATTCTGTAGGTTTTAGTTTTTAGGGATGTAAGGATGCCAGAGTGCCTGGTGATGGGAGAGGCTCATCGTGAGGATGGCTTGGCCTGCAGGCTCCCCTTGGCTTTCTTATAAACAGCACCACACCCAAGTTGTGAGGATATTGCAATTAGTGGCCCCCTTAAAAATGGAAAATAAGCACCCTGGTGAGAAGGAGGTGGTGGTTACCTGATGTGAGTGAATCAAAGTACCAGGGGAAGATTGGTGGGTTACCCCAGGGTATCTGTGGAAACAAATATATGCCCTTGTTTTGCACATCAGCCCCTTCTCACTTGTTTGTTTTCTAACTCTGGACACATCTGGATTTCTTCTTTTCCTTATCCTTAGTATACCCCCAGTCTAGTAACCACAGTGTCCCTCCACAAATTCTTGATAATTTACTATTTTTCAACCCAGCCTGCAATGGATCCTCCTCTCTCTATATACACAGATGTCCTGATGTCCTTTTCAAAAGCTGGACTAGATGACCATGGAGGTCTTGTCCAACCTTGATGATTATGTGAAATTCTAAGGAAACAGAGCAAGGAATGTTCATTGGTTAATTCTGCAGCTTCCTTCATTTGGTAAGGTGAGATTCTTTCAGTCATAAAACTGATATAAACTGAAAAGTCAGATACTGAGATCTCTCAAAGTCCTCTTGATTTTGCTGAGTTTTTTATTTTGGAGAGTGAAATGCATTTAGTCATCTTTTTAAAGACACATGAAAGCTTTACTTGTACATGTCAGAAGAAATTCTTCCCTGTGAGGAGAGTGAGATCCTGGCACAGGTTTCCTAGAGAAGCTGTGGCTGCCCCATCCCTGGAAATATTCAAGGCCAGGCTGGATGGGGTTTGGAGCAACCTGGGATAGTGGAAGATGTCCCTGCCCATGGCAGGAGACCTGGAACAGACTGAACTTTAGGATACTTCCAACCTCAAACAATTCTGGGATTCTATAATTCTACATTTTGCTTCTTCCCTAATAGAGATCTCTCTTCCTTGAGCTTTTACTGAGATAGTTTTTTAAAATTTTATTTTATTTCTCTTGAAAATGTGAAAAAAATATTGAATACATGTCAATTGTTGCATTTGAAGTCAAATAATTTAATTTTGCCAGAAAAAAATGCTTTTGAATTCAATTTAAAATAAATCCATATGTCTTTTTAATTTATTAAATGATGTTTTGCAGTTTTTTAAACTTCCTAGGAAATTTGAAGATCCATTACAGCCACAGACATGAGAGTGCTATCAATGCAGTAAAGAACAGCTTCAGCTAAGATACAGCTTGTTAGAAAAAGAAAAAAAAATGGATAGAAAACACAAATTAAAAACCAAAGAAATTTTAAGGAGCATAGATATTCACAAAAATTTATACATGGTTGTCTGATTATGGGCTGAAAAATATTTCTTACTTCTTCATCTTATTTAAACCAAAACAAATGGAGCAAGACTAAACATTGCGGTTTCAAAATAAGAAGGAAAAAAAACAAAAACGTGATTCCTGCCAGGAATCTGTAGGGATTGACATGATAATTTTAACAACTGCTTCCTTTCTCATTTTAGACATTTGCTGATCAAATGGGAAGTAAGAATGAAAAGTAATGATATGCATTAATAATTTCATTTTTCTGATTGATTTCACATACTCAAGCACAGTTTTGGATGACAGAACAAAAGGTTCAAAATAGATATTAATAGCTAAAGAAAAACACTAATTTTGAAATTATGATTTATACAAATGTTATATCAATCCTTAAATTGGGGGTGTTCATGAAGGAGAAAGGTCTTATGAAAGATTTTCTGATTTCAAGATTCATTATGCTTGGTTGAAATTGTGCCTGCTACTATTTTCTGATCTCTTCCCTGATGTTTTTTTCTTCTTATCCTGGCTCTCTTCCTCAGCAAATTCACAGACAATAATCCTGATATGGTTTGCTATTTAATTCTTCAGATGTATAGATCACCTCTCGGCAAATAAAATTCTCGTAAGAACTCAAAAATTTGTGTTATGAAATTTATGTTGGACAACACGTGGATCCCACAATTGACCAATGTTCAAAATATGTAGAATCATAGAATTAGAAAATACCCTGAGTTGGAAGGAACCCATCTGTGTCATTGACTCCAATGATCAAATAAAACAAGGAAACAAGTCTCTGATGATTCCAGAATGAATCCATACAATTTTCCTTGGCCCTTGGCAGAAATCAGCTCCATTTGCTGATCTTCATGTTATTCACCTGGTACATAAATTTACAGATTTATGTAAACTTTTTTTGCAGCTGAAGAAAAGATCAATAACCTTTGACCTCCTCCCCCTCTCCACCACAAATCAGAAAACACTGAAAACAATTAGTTTATATTCCATAGATTCAAAAGATTTTTTTTCTCTGTAGTCCAATCTGGATCACAAAAAGTGACAATAGTGGAGGCCTTCTCTTGCCCCTAAGCCCTTTTGGAAGTCTACAAAGTATTTTGTTTCTCTTAACTAAATATTTTGCTTTTATTTCCCAAAGCTATGGAAAAACTCAATATAACAAATTTCAAACTACCAAAGAATGTTTCTCCTTGTAGCTGCAGAGCTATGACGCCTTTACTTTCTCTGTATTGATATTTTATGTTTCTGAGAAGCTCAGAGAAGGAAAAGAGCAAGTTTCTTTTTAGTGAGTTCTGAATTCCCAAGTACAAGAGAGACATGGAGCTCCTGGAGAGTGTGCAGTGCTGGGTGACAAAGATGCTGAAGGGACTGGAGCATCTCCCTGCCCAGGAAAGGCTGAGGGAACTGGGGCTGTGCAGCCTGGAGAGGAGATCCTGGGAGGGAACCTCATCCCTGGGTGTCCCTGAGTGTCCCTGAGTGTCCTTGTGTGTCCCTGTGTGTCCCTGTCTGTCCCCCTGAGTGTCCCTGAATGTCCCTGAGTGTCCTTGTGTGTCCCTGTGTGTCCCTGTCTGTCCCCCTGAGTGTCCCTGAGTGTCCCTGTGTGTCCCTGTGTGTCTCTGAGTGTCCCTGGGTGTCCCCCTGAGTGTCCCTGTGTGTCCCTGTGTGTCCCTGAGTGTCCCTGTCTGTCCTTGGGTGTCCCTGGGTGTCCCTGAGTGTCCCTGTGTGCAGAAGGGTCAGAGCAGTCCCAGGCTCTGCTCCAGGGCCCAGCAATGGCACCAGAGGAACGGGCAGGGACTGATCCCAGCAAGTTCCAGCTGCACAGGAGGCAGAACTTCTTTACTGAGCAGTGACTGAGCCCTGAGCAGAGACCAGAGAGGGGCTGGAGTCTCCTCACTGGGATATTCCAGAGTGATCCAGCCACAGCCCTGAGCCCTGAGCTCTGGGATGGCCCTGCTGGAGCTGGGAGGAGGCACCAGATGAGTCACTGTGGTTCCTTCCACCTCTTTTGTGATTCTGTGTGAATTTAAGGAACACATGACCAGTCATTTACTTCTCCTCACCTTTTAGAACCAACTAAAAGTTAGTTCTTAACAATATATTCAATGGGTAAAGAGGAGAGCTGCCCCAAAGATCTGCATTTGTTTGCAGCATAGATAATGATCTCTGGGCAGGTCAGTCTATGTGGTCTATTGAAACTCTTGGTGTGCTACCCACAGTCACAAATTGATATCTGAAAGGGTCTATTACTTACTGATATTAGGTGAACTCCACCTTTTCCAACAATTTCTTCATTTTCTTTCCCAAGTCATGAATGTCCACACTTCATCTATTGTTTTTTTCTATTTCTTAGTAATCTTTTCATACCCAGAACAGAAATGTTTTCAAGGACTGGTTGGTGTGCACCTTTGAGTCTTTCACAGAATCACAGAATAGTTTGGCTTGGAAGGGACCTTAAAGGTCATGTGGGCTCCAATCCCCTGCCATGGGCAGCTACACCTTTCACTAAACCAGTGTACAAATGCTACCAAATATATTTTGGCTTGCTCTCATGACAGGATATCTGATCTTCTGTTTGCTCACCTTGGTATAGGACAATTCATGCACGAGAGAAGAGATTGTCTGGCCATTTTGAGGTCACTTGTAGCTATATGGAGTTAAACACTGACAAACTCACAAAACCAAGTCGCATTTTGCAAGGTGCATTCAAAATCTTGGGGTAGGCTGAGGAGCAGGAAAGGCCTCAGGTGAGCAGTGTCTTTTTAAGAGTTGTCAAAGTACTCTGGGCCTGCTTATGGCCATGTTTGGCTGGAAAGCACTAATTAGATTAGATATACTTGGCCAGAAGGCAGAAAGCTTAAAACATTAACTTTTTAAACATGTGCATACATTTGGATTAAAACATATTCTGCTTTTTGGAGGTATGCTCTGAGTAAATATCTTGCCAGCATGATGTTATCCCTTAATTAATAGAAATATGCGGTTTCTAAATAGAAATATGAAATAATAACAGAAATAATAGAAATCATAGAAATAATTTCTAAATAGAAATATGCTGTTTCAGAGTGCACACACACAGTTCTTTTATACAGTGTTGAGAGAAGAGCATGGATCCAAAAATGGTACTAATATCTTCCTTTTTAAATTAGCAAATACATAGAAATGCTACATATTTGCTGACATGAGTTTTGGTTCTTTTTTGTTTTATATTTTTTTAGTATATTTGTTTGTTTATGATTATTGAGGAGAGGGCTATATAAGCAATTTTATTCTTCAAAAGGATTACTCAGAGTTTCCAAACAGTGTGAAAAACTTTGAATTTTGTTGTCTAAGCACAAGCTAATGGACAAATAATGATCCCACGGCAATCTACCTTCCATGGTTTCCCTTCCTCTCTGCTTTCCCTCTGTGCTGGGGCACACAAGACCCCTGCCTAAACATGCAGGGTTACAAAGAAACAGCACAGTCAAAATATTTTCACTTTGGGAATTACACAATGTTGGCAAACTGCTTTTCTCACCAAAAACTCCCATTGGGAAGAACTGAGAGCAATATTGGGTCAAACAAAAGTGTGAATTGATAATTTGTGCACTAGGGAGTTAAAATGGATGACTATTTGTGGGAACATTTTTTTTACATCCAGAGGGTGATCAGGAAGAACTGTTTTGTTTATCTTTCATTTTGAAGCTATTTTAAAAAATAGAATGAGGAAGAAAAGGCTTGTCCAGCAAATTTACTCACTTTTATATTCTGGCCCGTCCAAAGCAATTCCTGAGTTGGTTTTTCTTGTTTTTGTTTGCTTGTCTGTTTTTTAAGGCAGGGTCCTACAAACACATGGGAACATGAGAGACACTTTGATTAAGGAATATGGTCCATAAATACTACTCTGGGGCTTAGGAAGCCTTAGAAATTCCTTTTCTGAGACTTCAGTTCAAAACTTTATTTTTCAAAATATTTATAATGGGATCTTGGGGATCTGCATTTGAGATTCAGCATTGTATTTTACATGCTTTGCACCAAAATTTGGAATTACATCATTGAACTTTTGATCAGAACATCCCTAAAAGTACAATTCACAAATAAACTCAGATTTTGTACAGTCACTGGTGATTTGTGATCTTGGGCTTCAATCTGCCTAAGAGGTGTCTGTCTAAAGCTCATCTATGGACTGACATATCTTTTCTTTCAGAAATTTTCTATTTCATGCCATTTGCACCTCTCAAAATACCTCCTAACTGAAAAATGTAGAACTTTTTTTTTTTTTTTTTTTTTTTTTTGCCTGTTCCACTTCACAGGTATTGGCTGTGATCCCTTTGTGCTCTTTCATATATAGCCCTCTTCTCAATAATCATAAACAAATTTTCTGTGGTATGGAAGGAAATTTTTCCACTGTCTGTGTAGAGAAGGTAGGATGCTGGCTAATGTTAAGTCAGGTGACTCCTACCCTTCACTAATTATGAAAAACAGTTAAATTAATAGAATTTACTGCTTTGTAAATCTTAATTGGGTTTATACATGCACCCAGGTTTATCTCTTCTAACTGAACTGTCTCAGATTGGGATGAAGCTCCTCTGTAGTCAGTGGAGACTGAGCTACACATCCATGTCATATTTGGGACTTAGGTGAGACTCCTTGCACTCTGAGGAACTTATTTCTCTGCACATTGAACAGAAGGCATTGAAAAGGCTTGGCAAGGAGAGATTTGGTGTGGGACTCATTCACCTTCAATTTTTGCTAAATTTGGTTGCAGGCCAAAAGTCTTTAATCTGTTGGCAATGACACAGTTTGCTTATTTTTTAGGACTGCCAAATCCTAAACATAATTAAATTTCAGTTCTATTGGAAATTCAAGTGTTGTTTCAACTATATTCAGTTAAGGGAAGTGTGAAGCTCTCCAAGGTCTTGTCTCCAGGACTATGTTGGTTTCCTGATCCCTGAAGGCCTAATGTCCACTCATGCATCTGGAGGATTTTTTTTCAGAATTGTGACCTTTTCCCAGCTGAACACCCTGACTCCCAGCCTGAGTTAGCCCTCCTCTAATTGTTTTCCTATATACTCAGTGGGTTTTGTGTTCTCTCCTCCTCAAGTAGTCAAGAGAAGATATTGAATAGCCTGGCAACCAAAATATTCAGAGGCTGAAAGATATGAGCTTAATCCACATCAGATTGGTTAGCACCCTGAATTTAGGTGTCACACTTCATTCATACAGAAACAAGAAATATTAATACTTGCATCCCTTCAGGGGGGACAAATTGCATCCCAACACATCTGGTGCTCTATACTGAGTCCTTATGCTCTTGGCAGAAGAAAGTCAGGTTAGACTGCCCTGCAAATGTGTCTGGTCAACAAGGAAAGCATCACCATTAGGTAGACCAAAATTCTTAGAAGAATTAGAATTTAGATAGAATTTAAGAGGTTATTTAAAACATGCTGAACCATCATTGTCCAAGTGCTGAAAATATGGGTATCAAAGTTTGGACCTTAACCAGGTGACAGGATTTCATCTTTTGATGTTTTAGGGCTTAAATTTCAACAAAGCAAATAATCAGAAGAGTTGTAGTGAAGTCTGCTCCAGCCTTTAGTTAATCTATTCCCCAGTTCCCATTTTAAAATGTGAGCATTGATGCAGGGGCTGAGAGATTGTATCTGTTGAGGATAATGAAGTGTCCATATGCTGTGGTGATGGTTATCAAAGAAAGACACGGGAGAGGAGTGGCCTCAGTAAATTGCTGAGCAAACTTACTCCTGACAGGGCTGTGAGATCAAGCCCTTAAGCCAAGATATCACAGAAGTCTTGGCAAACAAATCAGATATGTTGTGTCTCAGAAATGATGCTGTTCTGCAATGGATAGGGCTTCTCCTCCTTGCAGCACTGAAAATCTTCTGTGATTGGAATAGGGAGATCTTGTGGTTCCCTAAATCCTTTCCTCAACAGATACAAATCTCACAGCCTCTGCTTCAACATTCACATTTTAAAGATGGGAACTTGGGGGAATAAATTAGCTATGGGCTGGAGCAGACTTCACCATAACTCCTCTGGTTTTTCTTTGCTGAATTTTAACCCTTTAAATGTCAAAAGATGGGATGCAATCCTATCACCTGGTTTAGGTCCAAACTTCGATACTGATGTTCTCAGCACTTGGATTGTGATGGTTCAGCATGCCTTGAATAACCACCTACATCATATCAGAGACACAAGGGTAGAAAGAAGTGCTTTTTTATCACACCAGGTCTGGGCTCTGTTTTCTTTACTGTCCCTTGTACATTAAGTTAACCCAAGCAATATGCATCAAGCTATGTGTGTCTAGGGACCAAGAGACAATCGTGGCTCAGCAAGAAGGCATTTAAACAAAAAAGGAATATAGGTTCAGGAATGCTCCCAAGGACAAGTTTCTCCCCTACTCTTAAAAGGATACATAACCCTGAACTGCCACAGTTTGCATAGTGCTGTGTACAGGCTTTTAATGAGTGCTGAAGCCAGAAGGCTTTCCTATTATATTTGCCTAGCTGGCACTACCTTTCCATGGTTCCAGGTGAAGTGGTGGTACAACACCCACAATTCCTTCAGCTCTCTGCAGCTCCAGCTATACTAGCTGACAATGTAATATTCATTCAGCAGCTGATTATAATTAAAAATATCAGAATAATTAAAGTCCTCAGCTTGACAAGCAGAGCCATAACTTTGCCTTCAGACATTCCTCTCTAATTAGTTAATTAATCCTAATGCAAATTATAAGCAATAATTAGTCAGCCAAGCTTGACATAAAAGTCTGCTGACTTACAGCTAAAAGGCTTTTCTGGTTGTTGGTTTGTAGGTTCTTAAGGTGTCTTTTGTCCACTCATTGTTTCTGTGTCTCAGGTCCTGTTAAGTTGCTACTGATGTATGGATATGAAATTAGTTTGCAGAGTGAGAAAACACAGCTATAAAAATTTGCACTACCATAGGCACTATTTTATTTGCTTAATAAACTGGATAGTCAAAATGTGTATAGAATATAAATAAAACATCACATATGCACCCTAATGTAATATAAGCATTTTTAAATGCAATTTCATACATCTAAGGATTCTCACATTCCCAGATTTAGCAGAATATATCTGCCTGCAGATGGTCTGAGGTGTTCTGGTCAATGACATAATGCAAACTTCAATGTGATTCTAAGACTAAGCAAGATTCTGATGATAGATGAAATCAAATTCTTTTGTACAACTAGTATTTGATTCACGTTTTTGCATAGGTTTTTAACAGATCAGGACACTGTTAAAGTCAGATAATTTGAATTATCATCAGATAAATCAGAAGTGTGGATATTGCTTTTCACATGGCAGTGCAGCTGATATCAATGAGCTGCATTCCACAAACCCCAATGCTGTCATATCTCTGAAATACTCATGATTGATTTGGAACACTCATGGGTGTTTATGTATTTATTCTTCCAAAGCATTTTTTTCTGAAAGTGTTCCTATTCATGTATTAAAAAAAAAAAAAAAAAAAAAAAAGTTGTAATGCTTAAAAAAGTGGTAGTCAAAAATGGAAAAATTATTCAGAAAGCATAAATATTTTGTAGTGAGAATAGTTTTTTCTAACAGAGACATAGTTGGAACATAGTTTTTACACTGTACTGACTTTCAGTCTAATTTTTCATGTGGTTTAAGGTAAGTGGCATCACAGGACCATAAGGTACCTGCCTACATTTATTGTACTCCTCTGAGCAGCCTGATCTAGTGGAAAGTGTCCCTGTGGATGGCTTTTGATGTATCTTCCAATCTAAACCATCTATGATTCTGTGTTTCTCCTCACATGATTTTTTGGTGATGGTTGAATCATGTTAAATATTATGGCCATGAAGAATGAAACCCAGCAGCCTGTGTTTAACCTGCACTTTTCTTAACCAATGCAGTTACATTCCCTGTGCTAAAAATAGAGTATTGAGAACAGGAGTAAAAAAACTAGTGTCAGGATAAAAATTCAGATTTTATCTGTATTCCCTTGAATTTGTAACATTTTGACTCATTGTGAGCTCTTAAGAGTCTTAATGTGAGTTAAGCAAAGCTATAGCCAACACCTATTTTTATTTGTTAATCCTCTTGCTATTCATCTCACCTTACCTTAACTCTCTGAGCTCTGGAGAGTAAGACCCAAATAGACATTTTCTAGAGCTAGGGAAGCAAAGAGATTCCTACTGTATTCTGGCCAGGATTACCCCTGGGGACATTGATCTCTTTCCATGTCTACAGAGGAAGGATAAGGTGATTATAGCCCTGAATTAAGCCTCTCAGTTAAGTGCCTAAAGTTGGGTGAGAAAATCCAAACCTTGTTAAAGAGCTTGCATATTCCAAAATGTGGGATGACATTACCTATTTATAGTGTTGCCCTACTGTGTCTCTGTTCACTTGATGAAAGGAATAAAATAGAACCAGGGCTATTATTCAGGAAATTACACAATGGATTTCAAAAAAGCTCTTTCAGGCATTTTCCATCTTTGAACTGGCAGGCTGCACAGAGAAACCCAAATGATTTAAGAATGAGCAGATAAATTGTCATGGACTTCTTGAGCATTTCTTGAGGCCATCAAAGGGCTGTGGATTGAAGTATGCAATATACAGATGGGAACTTTTTCTAGCTTTCCATTGGCAGAATGAGGATACTGCAGTGTTGAACTCTGAATAATAGAATAACAAAATTTATTGGTTTAAGGGACCTTCCAGATCACCTGGTTTAAACCCCTCCCATGGGCGGGGACACCTTCCACTATCCCAGGTTGCTCCAAACCCCATCCAGCCTGGCCTTGGACACTTCCAGGGATGGGACATCCACAGCTTCTCTGGGCAACCTGTGCAGGGGCCTCACCTCCTGACTGGGGTACAGAGAAATCCCAGTTGGTCAAGTGCCTAGAAGAAGATGAGATGGATCAACTGGCAATTATTGCTCCAGATCCTTTCCTGCACTGCCTTCATTCCTTTCACCAGGTGTCAGAAACTTTCAGGAATAAATGCTGGGAGATTCTGACCCTCAAGGGATCTGAAGTGCAATCATATGCATGTGTTCTGGATCTTAACAAGGTTTCTTTCCCCACTGCCACCCCTGAACTTGGATTTCATTATGCAGCATTTTATATGTGTGAGTTATTTTTCCGCTAATGAGAAGTGTAGGGATTTGGGGTGCTAATAGAAAGAAGTAGGAAATTAATGAGAGATGGGAAGCAGGTTAGATTTTTTTTTTCCTGTATGCTTGTGTATGAATGGGAGTTATTCTCTCGTATCAAGGGGAGAATAGATTAAGCATTTTGGAATACACAACCCAAGAGGGATCGTTAATCCTGTTTTTGACAATCACAAATGTAATACGTACAAATGAGGGGAAGCATTATGCATGATTTTCCTCATTTTACATACAGCACAATACATTATTTTCCACCTCTTAATTCATGTCTTCATTAAGCAAAACTGCTCGAACTGGAGCATAGTGTAGATTTTGCAAAGAATTATGATCTCAACAATGATATAGTAAGTTTTCTTTTTAAAATGTTTTAGGATATTATCTTTTCATTAGAAGATTAAAATATCTGATAAAGAAATGTGTAATCAGACTTAGTTTGCTTGGCTACTGCTGACTGTCCAGGCCACCAGCTGCAGCTGTTGATGCCATGCCCAGACAGTGCAGGCATCTGCTCTTTTCCAGGAAATGAGGGGCTGAAGAAGACATTTATGCTTCTAACACATATACCCAGGCTGAAATCCTAGTGCTGCATGGTTTATCTCGCTCATCTGCCAATCCTTCATGCCTCTGCGGGCATCCCACATAATCCAGATTTCTTTCCTAGGACTGGACTCTACCCATGACTGTGGCCAGCAACTCTCTTGTATGATATCCCTCAGGAGTAACTCCAGCACTTCTTGGAGCCTTTGATTTGCAGACAGCCAAACGAAACACCTCCATGTGATTTATTCTTGTTGCTACTTCAGAGCTGCTCTAAATCTTTGTGGGAGATCAGTTTGTGTCCCAGCCAAACCCAGCGTGCTGTAACCTCACCCACTAGTGCTGACTCCTCACCAGGGAAGATGCCCTTAGGCTCCAAAGAAGGGGGGAAAAATAGAGTTTCTTCATTTTTTCACTTAAGAGTGTAATGATTTTAACTATTTAGCCGTTATTTAACAGGCAAATCCAAATTGTTGAAGTAAACATGTTTTTATATTAAAAAACTGCAGTGGTTTTGGTTAATTATTGTCAAGATTGGTGTAAGATAAAGCAAGGTAGTTATTAAATATTAGGTGGAGAAATGTTTAACAGTGGGGTTCTCCAATAAAAAAAAATGCTGCTTTTTTTTTAATTACTAATTATAAAGTGTGTCCTTATAAGCCACTGTTAAACAGTCACAACTTTGTGTTATTTTTACTGAACACCGGAATACTATGAAGAGCAAATTGTATTTCTTCTCAAGAGTAAACACTGGACAAATTTTTTGCTATATGTAGCTATATGTAGTAACCAGTAAAATTTGACCTGATTTGAATTAGATATTGCTATTGGGATTAATTATGCTTATTTTTAGCTTTCTGTTAATTAACATCTGGCCTAAGTCAGTTCTCAAAATCTCCTTTACAGAGAGTTTTGGGGATGAGCTGCTCTGTAAAGATGCCAGTCTTACACTGTTAAGGAACATGGAAGCTGAATTCCATACTGATTTCCCATATTCCTGTAGTCACTGTTCTACACCAAGCAAGAGAACAGCTGAAATCAAGGAATTGCTTTCAAAGGCTACAGCAAAGCAGCATAAGAATATGTGGTCCGGATAAAACAGCTTAAGAGTGAACAGAAACTCCTTTTCCAAAGGTTGGAATCAATGGGCTGCCCTTATAAGTAAAGTAAATTATAAGGACTTTGAGCTGAGAAATGCCTGTTTTCCTGCACTTAGAGATCCCTTACCTCTCACCACGGTATAGAACTCAGTAGCAAAGCTGATAATTCTGCTAAGAATTGGAACAGATTTCTGGATGTTGTCAGGGAAGTGTCAATGTAAGTCAACTATTTTATGTGCAGTATTTACACTAAAATCAGTCAGCTGTGACTTATGTGACAGTTATCTTCAAGACATGAGATTTAGACTTGGGAAGAACGAGTTAAACCAAAAACCAACTTTAAAATGTTTGACATTCTCATGTAGCAGTTCCAGTGAGAGATGAGATTAATGGTTCAGACTTGCATTAATGTTCTAAACACTCCATATGTTATACTGAAATTACATTCCACTCCCCAATAAGCATGCACTGCTAAAATCAAGGGTAGATTTAGATTGGACATGAGATGGAGGTGGGTTTTTTTGTTTTGTTTTTGGGGGTTTTTTTGGTTTTTTTGCAATAAGGTTGATGAAACACTGGCACAATTTGCCCAGAGAAGTTGTGGATGACTCGTCCTTGGAAGTGTTCCAAGTCAGGCTGGATGAAGAGGGAACCAATCTAGTTACAGAAGTCCCTGCTTATTGCACAGGGCTTGGACTTCAGGATGATCTTTAAGATCCCTTCCAACCCAAACCATTCTATGATTCAAATTGAGAAATTTCAAGTTTTGACAAAGTAAGCTCAAGTTTTCTTAGAGTTCGAATTATTAGCAAAACTTTAGAAATTCTTTAAACATCACACTTTCTACATCTTGGTTGGAGTTTCAAGATTCTATACAGTCCCACGGAAGTCTCTGAATTCAGACAAAAGGAGAAACTGGTACATCTTTTTTTTTTTTTTTTCCTCAGCTCATGCCATCGACTCCTTGAGGGAAGCAGTCAGATTTCTGTTTGATAAACAACCTTTCTACCAAGAAGAAAAAAAAAAACGGAGAGACCAAGAGTGTTTGAATGAATGATAAATTCCTGATAGAGAGTGAAGTGCCTGACTGTGCAGTGTCTGCCTAAGAGCAGTTGAGTTTCTTGAGTGAAAATTCACCTTTCTGGAATGTACATCAGGCCAAGCTTTCACTCTTCTTGCTAAAAAGCAGTTGTTGAGCACTAGTTCAGTATTGGACTAAGTAAGTAGCTGTTGCAAGACCTAGCCTGGAGATCTGCATTCCTCCAAGAACAAACCTGAAAGTATTGCAAAAGAACAGTTTCATAACCCCAGTGACTGTTGAGGTAAAGGGGAGATATTATATCTCTTCATTTCTTTTCCTGTGAAGTACAGAAGTTTAAGATCCAAATACCTTCACCATGTGATCATCAGAGCCCACCTGTAGTGAAAAAAACCTTGCAATTTCTTGAGATTGCATAACCAGGTATAAAACATTGCTAGCTCATATTAGAACTTGCTATCCAAGCTTTCTCCATGATGAATAAGGGAAAATGGAAAATATTTAAGAAAAAAATCATATCAGTCCAGTGAATTCTGCCTCAGAATGCCCACTCATCCTCCTCAACAAGTTTTGCCTCCCTGCCTACCATAAAACAAACTGAGGTCACTGGCTCAGATAAGAACATTTGCACTGTCAGCCTTGTAAAACATCTGAAGTTAAATGATATTAAACCCCACTGCAGACACTACTGGGACTAACTTTACCAAATTTAGTTCACTGTGGTGGCTGCAATTTTGCTGGTCACCAGGAGTCCAATGAGGTGTTCTAGCACTATCCTTCCTTAGCAGAATAGGGAGAAAAAATGAAATGGAAAAGATCATGGGTTAAGTAAAGGGCAGTCACAGTTGATGTGTAAACCAGACTCACCCTGGGGAAAATTAATTTAAGTTTTTGCCAATTAACAACAGAGTAGGATAGTGAGAAGTAAGAGCAAAACTGAAAAAAACAATTCTGCCCACTTCCCCACATATTCCTGGGCTCCTGAGTCTTCTGCCTTGTCTCCCTGAGCAGCACAGAGGGGATGGGGATTGGGGATTGGGGTCAGTTCATAACACCTTTACCTCTGCCATGCCCTCCCTCTCAGGCTGCTCCCCTGCTCCACTGCCAGGTCCCTTCAAGGGATACAGCCTTTCCCAAACTTCTCCAATGTGTACCCTTCCCAAAATCTGCAGGTTTTCAGGAATTGCTCCAGTTGTGGGTTCTTTTCCAAGTGATTCAGCCCTTCAGGATCAGACAGGATTTCAGGATCACACGACTCCCTGCTTGGCTCCCCCACAGGTCACTGCTCCTGACAGAAAACTTCCTCCTGCATGGATTTCTCTCCATGGAGTGCATCTTCCCTCAGTCTGTGTGGTTTATCTCCCTCATCTTCCTATCCTCCGTGCCTGCTGCAACTTGGGGCTTTTTGCTGACATCAATTGACACTGTGCTGGTCAGCTTACCCTGATAAGGAACACTGATCAACTATTTTTGTAGATTTTTTTTTTTTTTTTAAGGAATCAAGGCAATAAGTTCTGTATTATGACTATGATTTTCATATCTGTGTATGGAACCTTGAAACCAACCCGGTTTCAGTATCTGTGGGTCATTCTGAAGAGTTTCTGTTTTTAAACTGAAATTAGAACCTACAAGTAGTCAGGTTCCTGTGCTGCATTAATATACTTAGTCAGATGCTCTTGGTTCTCCTACTATTAAACTTGCACCCATTCAGTTGGGCTCTTAGACTTAGATTTTAAATTTTCTTTGAATGTGATTTAAAAAAACAAAATTAAAAGGAACAATTTTTATGACAGGAAAATGGACTCATATAGAGAAAAATGTTTTTTTTAGTAACCCTGAACAGCTGTAGTTAAACTTAGAACAAACTTCTATTTAACTCCAGTTTTTAAAAATAGAAAATCAAAGTCTCTCAAAAAAGCTTGAAATGGAATATTTTGAGTTTACCAGGACGTTCCATTCTTTACTGGTGTATTTTGGGTAGACTAGAATGAATTGAAATCGGAATATTTCCGCCACACATTCTATGCTCAATTGCTCAGCATTTTCAGATGGAAAAAATATTTGCACTGGAAATTTTCCAGGCAGCTTTCCTTTGATTTTTCCAAGCTGACTCTCTCATTCTTTAGGCTTCTGGACAGAAACTCTCAGCATGGTGTCATGATCCAAACTGCTCATGAACTGCCCTCCAATTCCAAACACTGTAATTTCAGAGAATTTCCTGACCTAGCACTAAACCTGTGCTCATGTGGTGTGTGCCTGTGGCTTTTTTTCAATGAGCTTGTTTGCCCCCACTAAGCTGGAAAGGCCCCAGAGCAGTTTGGGAAGCTGCAATGGTTGCAATGTTCCTGCTTCCTCAGCCCTGTCTGCTGCCATAATTCCAGTGCACAGGTGGGACCAGGAGTCTGTGGATGTTGTATGCCATGGGATCCCTGATGTGTTGGAATTAAACACCTGTGTTGAGTAACTCTGCCAAGCCACTCTGAAAATCTGTGGAGTGCTCAGCAGTCCTGAGCATTTTCCATCTCTCACTGGGGCAGGTGGTCTAGGGTTTGAACTCTGCTCTTCAAACAACACCAAGGGCAGAGATGTCATGTCAAGACCTCTTCAAGGCCATTATTTTGGTTTTGTTGCTGGTGTTATTTTTAATCTTCAGTGCTAATCCTGAATTTCCATACTTAGCAGAACAGAAATATTTATATTTTGTGTATTTACAGTTATGTGCAGACTTGGCAAAATGTTACAGATAATTACTTGGCTTAGGAGTCTAGAACAGTTATATACCACAAAGTAAGTTCATTTTGGCAAAGGGAAATTACTTAAACGCATCTGTGGGGGGAAAATGCTAATCATAGATTTTCTTGTAGTCTTAGATTCTGTCTCTAGAGTGTTTTTGTAAACATGGAGTTCTTCAAGACCTCATAGCTCTACTAGGAACAAAGGCTGTGTCTATAGCCACAAATAAATCAAAGCCAGAGCCTTTTCTCAACCTCCATTCCGCAGTTATCCAGAATATGGAAATAATTCACATGCTTCCTGTATGGTTTTGGCTTGCACTGGCTAACATTCTCCTGGAGTTTGCCTGGGCACGGTCCAGGGGATTTGCACATGCTCTGGACTGCTCCAGGCAGGAAGTTTGGACACTGTCTGGAGGGAAAGAGAAGTTAGACATGTGTCTGTAAGTCAGGCTCCTTACTTGCAGGTTGGGACTGACCTCTAACTGATGCATGACTTGTTTTATTTAAATATAATCACAGAACCACAGAATCATCAAGGCTGGATGAGACCTTCAAGATAATCCGGTCCAGCTGTCAATCCACCACCTCCTAAAGCTCATCACCAAGTGCAACATCCAGATGCCTCTTAAACACTTTCCAGAGCTGGTGACTCCATCACCTCCCTGGGCAACATATTCCAATGCTCCAAAGCCTAACCAGACACTTCACCTTCAGTTAAAATTTATTTCTAATCTGAATTTCCCCTGGTGCAATTTAAGGCCATTTCCTCTCATCTTTTTGCTTGAGAGATGGCAGAAGAGACTGACTCTTACCTCTCCACAACCTCCTTTCAGACAGTTGTAGAGAGCAGAGTCCAAGATTCCTCTTCTCCAGAAAATCATACACACAAACCCAAAAGTTCAAAACCAAACTTCTTGTTAAAATTGGGCTTGGACCAGATTCCTTGTGCTGAGATGTGCCTCATACAACGAGATGACTCTGAACTGATTCATGAATGTTTAAAGCAGAAGGCAGCAGATCTTCAGCCAGGTCAACCTCTTCTTTCTTGGAGTGGTGTCCTGGTTTGAAGGACAGGTGTCTGCCAATAAAGGCAGAAGCTTCTCTTTGAAATGGAAAATGTAAACCTCCGCCCTCCAAATTATTATAATTTTGAAATTAAGGGACTCTCAGGCAAAGATATGAAAATTAGGAATAACAGTTCTTTACTAGGAAAATTAAAGTGGATATACAGTATTACAAAGAACAATCCCAAAACACTGCCAGAGTCAGAATCCAAGCTGGCACCCATCAGTCAGTCAGGGTGTTGACAGCAGCCCCATTCAATGGTGGCTGCATCCTCCTGCAGTGGCAGATGTGGTTCAGCTGGAGCAGTGCTCCTGGAGAAGGTGCAGTTTTCCTCTGAAGGTGCAGGGATGATGTGGAAAGGTCCAGTTTTCCTCTGGAATCCAGTGGAAAAGGCTGCTCTGCTGTTCCAAATCTCATTTTTTCTCTAGGTAGGAAGGGCTTGGCTCCTCCCCTGGCTGGAGCATCTCCCAGTGGGATGATGGAATTTTCTCAGTCATGCCCTGGGACTCAATGGCCATGAACAGGAGATATCTCCTGGAGGGAGGATGGGCTGTGGGAAAGATAAAGATGATTGCCCAGCTGGTTTAAAGCTGGCCCATGAGCAGATAATATGTGCCAGGAGATAAGGGTCACTGCCCCACCTGGTTTAACAGATGGTGACAGAATACACATTTCTGGTCACATCCTGCATTGCAACCCAAGACAAGTCATAAGGAGCATAACAAAGGACAAAATAGCTGATAAATTTTAATAACACCAACTCTTAAAATTCATTCAGCTATGCCCACAGTGAGCCAAGCATCCTGTGTTTAAAGAAATCACCATCCATGTTTTGTTTAATCCTAAATGTTTGTTCCAGAGAGGTCTTCAGACCTTTTCTGAAAAAGACCAACTCAAGGAAATTTTTGCTTGGAAGAAGTGTGGATTCAATGTGTATGTGAGGTATCTTATTAGCTTTGAGTTTATTCTCAATTTAGTCACAGGAAATATCCATTTTCCTGAAGAAGCAGCAGTTGTCATATTTCACTGCTGTAGTGTGTGTAATATCAATCTCATGTTTATTTATGCATGTAAAGATTTTATTATTTACATTTAAATATTTATAACATTTCTGCATAAGCAGCCAAAAAAGTTCATCTCTGCCCTTTAGGAACTAAGCAATTTCATTTTACTAGGTAGACTTTTTTCTATATAAATAATTGACACATTGATTTCTCCCTCTGTCTTGATGCTATTTATATTATTTCTTAAATGCAAGAGGGTTATAGAACTAACAGACTGACTGGTCTGTTTTTATTGCCTATCAAATCCAAACAGACTAATATATCACACGAAGGATCTGGAATAGGGAGTGGTGATAAAACACTAAAAAATAAGAATGAATTCATTAGAATTCAGATATGGAAGCCTATGCTAATTACATTGCTACATTGAAAAAGTGTTTGTTTCTTCCTGGAAATAACTTTATGTAAATTTTTTTTCCCTGAGATTAGCAGTACTGTCTGGCTGCATAGCAATAGATATAATTGTGGTCTTTCTTTCTGGTACAATCTTAGTATGATTTTTTGTAAAAAACAAGATGTTTTAACAGGATTCAATGAAGCCATGATTATATGAGAGCCTGTACTCAGAACAGGTTTCCACTGCCCACTGGACCAGTTGCATCTCCTTCTTAGGGCAAGAAGAGCATCTTGTCCATTGTCCCCTTCCTCCTTCACCACCTACTCTGGACAAGTTAAAACTGGCTTTAAATTTTGTCTTTGTGACTTCTGCTGAAAAGAAATCCCTCTCACTGTTATCATAACAATGAGAGAAACAAAATCAGTACCCAGTGAGAATTTGAAATACAGGAGATGAAAGCAGATGCACCATTTGTTGAAAAATAGTAGAGCAGGTAAATATTCCTCCCTCATCTAATACTATCTCAACACAATGATGCAATGACCAATGGAGTTCAATTTTATTTTCTTTTTTTTAAATTTCATTTAAGTCAGTGCAAGCCCAGTCAAGGAGAAAGTAAATTAATTTTCAAGAGTTCAACTCTGCCACCAAACAGAGCCGACTAAATGGAATTACAGGTATGTCAGGCATTTTCACCAGTTGCCTCATTGTGCAAGGCTGTGGTCAAAGACACAGAAAGAGAAAATCTCATCTCCATCCATTGTGTTTACAACCCAAGCAGTCAACTCAGTGGGAAAAAAACCCAGGAAAACCAAGTGACTTATCTAAGGTGTCAGGTAAATTGGAAATCCAACTACAATGTCCAGGCTCTGTGCTCTAAATCAATTAGCTATTCTCAAGTCCATCCTGTTTCACAAAAGCAAAACACAGTGCTCTTTCTTTTAATCATTGTTCATGGTTTGTCTTCCTTGACTGCTCCTCATACTTTTTCTAGTTGTGCATTTTTCCCACATGGAAGAAATATGAGAGGTTGTTCTTCTTTCTAAGCAGTCCTTAAAATCACACCCAACTCACCACATAATTTGCTACATAAATTTCCTTTACAGGTGTTCAGGAACCAGAGCCTGGGGGTAAATTTCCATTGTTTCTCCTGGAGCTATTAAAACAATCTCATACTATTTCAGTTTGCTATTTTAATTGTTAGGGTTTCATTCTGTTTCATTTTCAGATGTGGAGATGAATGTTCTTTCTCTACTTAATTACAAAAGCCCAAGTTTATATGGAATGTAGAAATCTGCTTCAATGTGAGTGTCACCATCTTTGCAACCTGCTCAAATAACCCAAGGAAAAGGAAGGGAGAGAGAGCAAGAATGGGTAAAGGAAAAGTCATAGCTAATAATTTAAACTGTAACTCGGAAAAAAAACTATTCAAATGTCTTCATTGAGGTTGAATGTCCGGCATGAAAACTAGATAATTTCTACCAAAATATTTCCTTTTTCTTCCTAGATCCTGACTCACAAAAAGATATAGCATTAAATGCATAACTTTAATTTTGAAATTCAGAGTCAACTCATTATTATCTTATGTACTTTGAGCAAAGTTAGACACTTTCATGTAGAGTAGTCAGACCAGGCTCATTTTACACACAGAGGAGAGCAAGAGGTGTTTTCAGAGAGTTGCTCATCTCCTCCTGGGGTCTAAAATTTAAGGAAAAGAGTCTGACTTGGTAGGCATGTATTTTTTCTTGCATTGACTATTAAAGGAAGTTATTGCATCACTTAGTTCTGGATGCAGAGCTTCCAGAGCTCAGATGACAGGTGAGATAAATCTTGCTTTCTGTGACTTGCCTGTATTACAAGTATTGCACAAAATGAGGAGATGGTTTCTCCTGAGTGTGGAGAAGCCATATTTTTACAGATTATAGATAGTTCCAGGTTTTTCCATTCCTGGGTTTCAGAGCAGAAGGTTTATAAGGCTTTTGATATTGCCTTTACAGGTGGTTTCTTTCCATTTTGACTCTAGTATAAGGTTCAAAAACATAAACTGACTAGATCATAAGCTTCTACGAAAGTATCTGGAATTTTTAGGCTATACCTAGAGAAACTGTGGCTGCCCCATCCCTGGAAGTGTTTGGATAGCCTTGGAGAACCTAGTGTGGTGGAAGGTAAAAAGATGATCTTCAAGGTCAGTTCCAAGCCAAAGCATTCTGTAAGTCTGATTGCCAGCATCATCACAAGATCTCTCCCTTGTAGAATAAATTTCACCAACAAAAATACCTCTTTTGGTGAAGGGTTGCATTGATTTAAATTTTCAACATTAAAAATAGTACAAACAGGGAAGGTTAGAAATACCAAGGACAGATTATTTTAGGAATTTAAGTAGCTTAAGTCCATTGAAAAAACTAAAGTTTAAGTGTTTTCTTTGTAAACAAACTATTCTGTAGATCATAGAATCTTAGACTCATTGGGGTTGGAAAAGACCTCTAGGACCATTGAGTCCAAGCATTCCTGGAACTGATGTCAACATCCACAATGCTGGTAGCCCCAAGGAAATGTCCTCTCTAAACAGGTCCACTTGCAGGGACTGAGGGGCTGAAATTGTAAGTGGCTTGCATGAAAACTGTCACTAGGACCTGCATATAGAGGGAAAAATCCTTTATAAGTTAAGAAATAGCTTCATTTCTTTTTAATCATTTTTATCTCTTACTACTGATCTGCTACTGCTTTTGGTCTATATAATCAGCTAATGAGCTTTCCACTTCTTCAGGCAATGAGGCAAGTTGTGCTGGAAGAAAAGTTGTGCCTGGATTCATTGCAATGCATTCATATACTATTAAGAAATATTTTACAGAGCAGCGCATTTAAACAAATATTAAATTCACACAATTGTTAATCAGTGTGCCATCTGGAAACATTTGAAAGTTTAGACTCTTAATTGCCTGAATCTCATAAATGTTCAAAATTGTTGCATACTACAGGCTATATTGCATTTAGGACTTTTTTTACTGTATAAATACATGTAATTAAAACGTGAGATAGGGACAGTTTCCAGCAGCTGTTGTGAGAGCTGTAACCATCTTCCCTATTAATCTTCAGGGATTTGAAATATGTGTTGCTGAGCACCAGGGTCAATGACATGCCGCTGCATTTGAATCCCACCATTTGACAAAGCATTGCATTCTGTTTCTAAATTCTTTCATGAGACTGACAGCTACATCCATTTCTTCCCGAGGCCACTCTTTAAATTCCTTTGTACTTGTAGAAGCAAGTTTGCTGGCTCAAGAATTTTGTCTTAACTCTGCCTCTAAGACTTGTCAATGGCAAATTAGGACAAGAAATTCTAATTTATGTTTCAAAGGCACCTATGGTAGTAAGAGGAGCTATTTTTATTTACATTTTTTTTCCTCAAAAGTGTCAAATCAAAGACTCTATAATTACTATATATTTTCAGCAGATGTCATCTTATATTGACTTCAGGGGGCAAGTGGTGGATAGGGTTAATCTGAGAAAAGTCAGTGAAATGCACAAAGGATTTCTGTTCATGGCAAATGTTACTTGGAGAATTAACTACCTCAGTAAGAAAACAGAAATATTTGGGCTGCTCTCAAGGGGTCTGAGCACAGAGGTAGGAGATACTGCAGAGGGAGAGCAACTTCTTCTTGTCCAAAAGTCAGTGGGAGAGTTTCTCTTCTTTCTCTTGTCCTATGCCCTGAATGGTTTTGACCAGGTCAATGAGAAGTAATTCAATGATGGATAATCTACTGATTTTCACTAGAGACTTCAACAGTCTGACATGAGCTTTAGGAACATCTGTCTCTTGCTTTCTCATTGAATTCTCCAAGTGGTTTGTTTTTTTTTCCTGTATTCCCTTGTTCTCCACCACAAATCACAGATATTCTTTTGACTTTCTATATCCCTATCAGTTCTCAAATTGTGGCCATCAACTGCTGACACATTTACAGCCAACAAAACAGTTGGCAACATATGTGACATAGACACCTTTGTCTTGTTTCCAGATACTAAAGCATATTTTATTAATTTTTTTTTCTGATGTAATTTACAGATATTAAATAACTGTGATTATTATCCTAGGGAAGATATGCAGTTAGGAAGAGAAAGAAGTGGCTCATGATGGCTCTTGTTGGTGTATTTGGAAAGGATCTTTGATGCACTCCTGTGCAGGGCCAGGAGTTGTACTTCCATGATCCTTATGCATATTCTACGGATATTCTCTGGATATAACTCAGGATGTTCTATGATTCTGTGATTCTGAGCTGGTAGCTGATGGGAAGGATTCCCTCTCCAGACACCAAGAAGTAAATTTTGGTGTGTGGAGTTGCCAGAGGATACAAGAAATAACGGCTGAATTTCATTGCTCTTAATCCCATTTCTAAGAGGAAAGGAAAACATGTTTGAACACAAGAAACCTTACATGTTGAGGAGGTATACGACTAGTAAAGTATTGCTATGATATGAGAAAGGTATCATTTGCCCTCTTCTTTTTAGATAAGAATTAGTATGACATTAAATAATTCTTCCTTTTATTTTCTTTTTTTTGTCTTCTTTTCCCTCCACACACAATCTGAGTTTATATCCCAGGTACAAGAAATAAACCATAAACTGGACCAACTAAGATTTCTCTTGCTGTCTACATTTCACATCCAAAATGTATTTTCCTGTTATTTTTCCGTGGTAGACCCCTGTGAGATCAGACATCTCCAGGAAAAGCCCTTTGTCCAATGAGCACATGCAGAGCACAGTCAGATGGGGCAATGGTGGACTTGCAAAATCAACTGTTTGTCCTGCCCTTTCATCCTGACAACTCTGATAAGACAACTCCTCTTAATCCCTTCTCTGCCCTCCTGCAGGTGTGAGGGATGGAGCAATGACCTCTGTTTCAGAAAAAGAGAAAGCAAACGTTGCTTTTTCAGATTATGACCCCACAGAACTACTGTAAACTGACAGCTTCAGCATTTCTTCTTTATTATCATAATCTTATTTTCTTTTTTTTCTTGAGCTTATCTGCTCTTAAAAGAACATGTATTTTCTTGAGGAGAGAGATTTTTAGACACTGAAGGGCACCTGTAGCAGTTCTTATACAGACATTATTGGAAACATGCAGAAGAGGGAAAACTAGAGCTTTAAATCTGTGTTTTTGTAGCACAGCTGACAGAGCATAATGCAAGTAGGGCTTCCATACCTTTGGGTTATGAAATGAGAGACACAGGGCCTGAGTTATTAGTGTTCAAGAAAAAGAAAAGTGCTGGTTTTGCAGAAATGAAAAATTCCCACCAATTGACTCATGCAGTCTTTCTATGAGTACAAAACCAGATCCACAAATACAGGATAAAGAAACAGATAATTTTAAATAGATGGTGGGGGAGGAGCTGTTCTTTAGACACAGTTATATCACAGTTATAACTGTATAGAGCACTGGCATTCAGAATTCCCAGGTTTCTATTTAAGGCAATAACCTAAGATCTGATTTCTTTGTACTTAATATCATGGATCTGATTATTTATTTTCTGAATTTGGAAAAATTCCTGTGTTCCAAATTCAAGGTCTGACCTATAATCCAAAGTAATTTCTTTCTCCTGCTCTAGCATTTCGAAAGAAAGGGTGATTTCATCTCTCTTATCTTGGTGTTGCAGTGAAAAAATATTTCATTTAACCAGTCTCTACTGCTGCTTTCCTATGTCACAGTGGGCAAATCATTCCACTTTTTTTTTTTTTTTTAATTTCTTTGGTCCATTTTGACTCTTATCACTCCTGGTCCTTTTACTTTTCTGTAAGACAAATGAAGACAATTTTACTGAAATCAAAGAATCATACAATATCCTGAGATGAAAGTCTAACTCCTATTCTGTCAAAGGAAGACACAGAATAAATCAATGGAGCATGAGAAAAATGCTTCAAACATGCAGCAAAATCAGTTATTTTTAATCAATGGGACAAGTAAAGCCTGGCTAGAAATGATTTGGGTTTTCAAATGATTCTTCTCTTTTCCAAGAAGGTGCAAGCTTCAATTCAGGCTTGTGAATGGTTGTAAAATTCAGAGATTCTCTTTATTCCAGCGATTATCTGGTATCAGTAATGGCTCAGATTACATTGAGTCTGCTCTACAGACAGGTCACTGCTGGTAAGTCTTCCCTCTGTCTGGCCATGCAATTTTACAAACCTCTGAGTCTGTAACATCCTTGCAATCTGTACCCCATCTGTCAAATTTTGGCTGAAATTGGCTGACAGATGTTTTGCAATGCTGCTGCTTCTCTCCAGTTCCACCACATTCCTGCCCCAACATACCTTTGACACATGCTGATATGCAGAAAAGATAGCAAAGCAAGGCTGTTCAATTCTCCTTCATGCCTTATAATAAATCCAGATCAACATCTAGAGCAACTTCATCTAGGGGAAAGTGTCCTTGCCCATGGCAGTGCGTTGGGAGATGATCTTTGAAGCCCCAAACCATGCAGTGATTCTGTGATTCTGATTGGACAAGCTTGATGTTGGCTGGCCTGATATTTGCTATTATTCTCATTTCTTACTGTTTCTCTTAGCTTTTATTTTAATAAAATTACTATATGGGCTACTAACCCACTTCCCCTAAAACTTTCTCACACACAACCCACAGAATTTCTGGGTTAAAGCAATGTGGAACAAGTAAAATCTTTCTTCTTTAGCAATCAGGTTGAAGAAAGGGTTAAAGGTATATTCTGCACCTGGAAATTTTTTCAACAGTAGCAGAGATGAGCAGTCAGCCAGCAGCCTTTGATCTTTCCATGCTGTGTCACAGCTTGTGCACAAAGGTATTTCATGTGTGGTTTGGGAGCATTTGCCATTGGACTGGGGAAGATGGGGAGTGCCATGATAAAGAGCAGGAAGGGAAAGACACGTTCTGAGGCCATGCTTCCCCACACAGAGCTGTCAGTATCCCCTTTCCTCCTCTAACACCACCACAGCTGGGTGGTGACACAGCTGGAGGCAGCCCTTGAAAAGCCCATCTTGCAAGGTCTTCCCTGACTGAAGTGTAGGTGGACATGGAGGTGGAATTACATTTCAGTGTCATCAAGACAGTCCTCTGTAGATCTGAATCTCGTTCCTTTCACAGGAATCAAGGCCCAGATTTTTCCTGTATGACCTAAGGAGCCTGAGCTACTGTGGAATTATTATCCAGCAGGGGAAGAAAGAGAGAGGCATCTCAGGAAACTCAGCCAACCTACCTAACATCTAAACCATTCCATGAATGCACTCATCTTTTTCTTTGTATTGACTCCAGAAGCAGACCCTGTTGCCTCAGAGATCATGAATGAGTGATTCAAGTTGAGTGAGATGAATACAGATCTGTTGACTCAAAACATGGTGGAAAACAACCAGCTTAATAACATCTTGCAAAGGAAGATGTCACTTCAGAGGTCACCAAGCTAAATCTAAATTACTTCTGATTTTAGTATGCTTTCCATAAAATTATATGACTTGACCAGAATCATACCTTCTGAGTATTTGTTTGCCCTTGCATGTAATGCAGCTGATCTGGTTTTCTTATATGATAGGAACAAAGTATAAATGGTTGTTGAACAGAGTTTAAGACACATTTTATCCAAGATCTATTTTTGCTACATATGGTGAAAAACCATATGATCACAATGTTTTTCTTCAAAGGTTTTTCAGCCTGTATTAAACAAACCAGGAGAGGAAAACCCCTGATAAAGCAAGAAATTACAGCGGAAATCAAATTCAGTGTTGTATCTCCCCCACCATTTCATCTGTAGGAGTGGAATCATTAGGAAGTTAAGCTGAACAGGATTGCATGAAATCCTGTACTGTACTCCTTAACAGGAGATCAAGATGCAAGATTAGCTATATCCAAACCCTCTTGAAAGCTACTTATCTAATCTGCATTCAAAAACCACCAGTGATGGATATTTTACCTATTCTTCTAGTTCTCAGAAAATATAATCCAGTACTTCACTTCCTATCACATTCTTTCTAGATGTTAGAAATATGTCACGTGACTATTTAAGGAAAAGTAAAAAATAAATAATAAAGCACAAGTTAATCAGGATTAATTTTTGTAATGCCTTTCCTCCAATGTCCTTGCACTGGAAATGCATGGCATGACTGCTTTTATATCCTGGGTGGAGAAGACAGAAGAATAAAAACTGGGCCAAGGACAGCTTTTTGTAACATAAAAATAGCCCAACTTTTAGATTTAATAGACTGGATTCTTCATAGATTAGAAGCAAGTGCAAAGGATCTCTGAAAAAAAAAGAAAAAACTACCCTGTGACTCTCCCCTTTCTTCCCCTGCAGGGCTGATGGATAATTGATTGTAAAGATTTTGGCATGTTTAGGACTGTTTCAGGACTCAATTTTGCTTTCCAAGGGCTTGCACAGAGGAGGAAATCCATGTACAAAAGGGAAAAGAGATTTTTATATGGGTGGATTATTTTCTAATAAGTAATAAATAGTATGAAGTAGTGCAGGAATTTGGAGACCTGGAATAAATCCATGAAGGCAGAGAAGAGGAAAGCTTTATAGGGCTGGGTAGAAAGAAGTGGTGATAGGTACAGGAATGGTGATAACAACTTTTTATTTATACTGTTTTATCACCATCTTAACACCCCCCATATTTATACCCATAAGTATATGTGACCTTATATATAATTATGTAGATTCACAGGAAATTAAGAGTGGGCACAGGTATCAGCATGTGTATATGTGTATAAACATGTGAGTTTATATTAATATCTATAGAAAATATATACTAACATGTGTTATTATATTAGAATAATATAATATCCTCCCCAGCACAGGAAGGATGTAGACCTGTTGGAGAGGGTCCAGAGGAGCTGATTTAAGAGATAGAAAAACTCTGCTGTGAGGAAAGACAGAAAGAATTGGGATTGTTCAGCCTGGAGAAGAGAAGGTTTTGGGGTGACCCAATAGTGGCCTTCCAGTACCTGGAGAGAGCCTGTGGAAAGGTGGAGAGAGATTATTCACAAGGGCCTGGAGTGACAGGACAAGGGGGTATGGCTTCACACTGAAAGAGAATAAGTTTTGATTGATTATTAGGAAAAAAATCTTGGCTGTGAGAGTGGGAGGCACTGGCACAGGTTGCTCAGAGAAGCTGTGGCTGCCCCATCCCTGGAAATATTCAAGGCCAGGTCGAATGTGGCTCTGTGACAATGGAAAGTGTCCCTGCCCATGGAGGGGATGGAATAAAATGATCTTTGAGGTCCCTACCAACCCAAACCATTTTATGATTCGAATATTACATTGTGGTTTTATTTCTTCCCTTTCAGGCTTCACATAATTAATTAGTACTGAAATAATCAACATATATATTTGTAGGACAGGATGTCAATGGAGCACAGGTATAGAGTACAGTTTAAACAGCTCTCTGGTTGCTCTTGTGCCACAGGGTTAGAGGTTTTTACAGCATTAATGAACTCAGTTTCCCTCATCTTCTCTCTTGGCTTTGGTCTGATTGAAATCCATGAATATTAATTGCTCTCTCTAGATGTAAAAATTTGAGTCTTTGTCAATGAAGCAGGAGTAATTTCAACATCCTTGCCATCAAGACCCCTTGCCAAAGAATAATGGTTATAAACTGGTCAATATGCCCCAAATTCTCATAATAGAAATCAGATACAATCAAAAGTGAAACAAAAGGTTCTCCAAGATTTTTTACAGCCACCGTTGCTTCCATTTTTGAAGAAACTACAGCAGGAATCCTGACAACCATTTATTTTTGCTTCCCTTTCAGACCTTTCACAGTTAATAAACAGCGTTTTCAAAATTAATTGCAGCACAATTTTCTGCACTATTTAGAGAGCCTTGAAAAAAGGAGTTGTCAAACAGACCCAATATGTCTCCAACCCGACCACCATATGACTTAGCCTTGTGTTTTAGCCATATGAGGAAGGCAACTGTGATTACTCCTCGTGGAAGGGGGGAGCCTGAGACAAGATTGCTAATGTCAGCCTGGCTCGTCAAGTGTAGCCAAGGCTGTGGGATGGCTGAGCTGTGTCCCCAGGAGTGTGTCAAGGCTGGATAGCTTCCATAAAACAGGACAGGCCATCACGTGGGGCTCCGAGCCAGCTACTGAGTTTGTGTGCCTGCAACAGATGTGCCTGTTAAAGATGGTACCCAGGAATGGGCAGGTGCCAGCACGACGAGTCTGTGAGCAGATCCTCCCAGCAGGAGCCGGTTTCAGTGAAGCAAGCTGGCAAGGCAGCACGCTTGTCATGGATGCAAATGCCAGGCTTGGCATCTGCAGGTTTGTGGCACGGGGGAGAGGGGGGTAAGATCCAAGTTTCCACCACCAACTGGTGCCAGGGCTTCAAAGAAGAAATCTCTCAGATGTTTGGGCTGTGAAAAACACTGACTTGATTGCCTAAATCTCATTTAAATAAAAGCAAGAAGGAAAAACAACAACACCAAACAAAATCCCAAGTGGTAGGTAGTTTACAACCAGATGATCCCCTTTACACAGTTGTTAAAAAAATTACTTAGGGTCCTGGTTTTATTAAAGTCAAATTCTCATCATGACATCTGTTCATACTTGTACAAAACTATTCACAGCCCAGACAGTCCTGGAAAAAGAGTTGTTATAATGTGAGGGCCCACAATGGGCAGTTCTTTGTGGCCTTATCACTCTAATAAAGATAACTGAAATTTGTTCCAATAAACACAAAACCCATGGCTTCTGAGCTTGCTTCTCCTTAAGACTCTTCCATCTGACTTTCAACAATGAAGTCTGACAATTGTGACAGAGAATGATGGACAAATTTGTGTTGATAACTTTCTGATTTACTGAATGCAGGTTTCATGTAGGAACAGAAAACAGTGACATGCTTCAGGACACAAGGAAACTGCTTAAAGGAAAATTTTCAGGATTGTATCCTCCCTTCAAGTTTTTAAAGTATCTGTGACAGTAAAATATACAACTTTTACTCTGTGCATCCTACAGCTGTGACTGTCCCATCCCTGGAAGTTCTCAAGGCCAGGAATGATGGGGCTTGGAGCAGCCAGGTCTGGTGGAAAGTGTCCCTGCCCATGGCAGGGGGATGGAATGAGATGAGCTTTAAGGTCCTTTCTAACCCAAACCATTCTGGAATTCTATGATTCTATGTCTGGAGAAACTTGCACCTTGCACCCAGATAGAGCATCTGTCTCAAAAACTGCTGGAATGACTAATAGTTCAATCACTAAAGAGATGTTTTCAGAGCCACCCCAGAGACAGATGGTTTGCAGTTTCACTTAGACTTTCATGGATGGTGAGTGCAAACAACTTGCAGAACAGGCTTGCCAATATTACAAAAGCAATGCCAAACCAGCTGGTTTTTTCCATTGCCTGGAACCAGGAAATTCTGGTTTTCCTAATTTCAGGACAGTGAATGGTGGCTTAACTTCCAGGACAATATATCCATTTATTACAGTCAGTTTGTTTTCAAGGCAGCCGACAGTGATAGCTTTTTCTAGTATTTCAACTGGTAAAACTATGTTTATCAGAGACTTCTTTACTCAGGAATCAGATTGACTACGAAGGAGTTGAGTCTCCTACACAGGGTATTCCATATCTGTTTTGCCAGTTATGTTTATCCTATAGCATGAATCTGTGTTGGAGAGCAAAAATCATTTTTATGAAACTGCTGTATAAAAAATAGGTCACACATGAATTTAAAACTCAGATGAGAAAAAAAGAGGAAAGGAGATTATCTGGAGTTATACTGACTGAATTTATCTGTAACCACACAACTTTGAGTGTAAACTGATATATTGGAGAATATGCTAGGAGATATGACACAGGAATTACAGTTGGTTTAGAAGATTTTTTGCCTGCAAGGGGTGGTGAGGCTCTGGCTCAGGTTTCCCAGAGAAGCTGTGGCTGCCCCTGGATCCCTGGCAGTGTCCAAGGGCAGGCTGGCTGGAGCTTGGAGCAGCCTGGGACAGTGGAAGGTGTCCCTGCCCATGGCAGGGGTGGAATGAGATGAGCTTTAAGGTCTCTTCCAACCCAACCCATTCTATAATTCTTTGATTCTATGATTCTCTTGTTGCTTCATTTTCACAAGGGGGAATATAATGGGATGGCTTGTGAATAACCAAAAACCCCAGGAGGTTAGAGCCTAATCCCCAGGAGGAGGGAGGTTCCCTTTCCACCTGCCCTGCCAGACAAGCTCCAGCCCCACACTGTGCCCAGCTTCCCTTCCACACACTGTGTGAGCTTGGCTCCACACAGACAAACCCACGGGGCAGGGGACAGCCCTTCTCAGCATGTTCCCAGCCTTGGCTGGGCAGGAGAGGGCTGCAGGGCTCTTGCAGAAAGGAATATCCCTTCCCCTGCACTTAATTCCTTGCCTCTCCTCTGTCTGTGCCCGGGGAGCCAGCTGGTGACAGGAATGACAGCATTTCAGTGGCTGTGTCACCTGTCCTGCCAGCACTGAGAGCAGAGCAGCTCTGGCCCTCTGCTGCTGCTAAATCCCCTTGAGCATGAGACATAATCAGGAGAAATCCATCCTCTGCCTTGCCTTGGTGCTGTGAGCTTTTGTGCCACCAAAGAGGTTCTGTACCCCCACCTGGGATAGTGGAAGGTGTCCCTGCCCATGGCAAGGGGGTGGAATGGGATGAGCTTTAAGCTCCCTTCTGACCCAAACCATTCTGTGATTCTGGGATTTTGTTATTTGAATTGTGCCTGCATCTGCCTTTAGCATAATTAGAATAGCATGACTGTACTGACAAACTTTGTTATTGTATTAATGAAAAATGTCTTTATCTGATATAGATTGAACAATTCCATCTCCACAAGGAGTAGCTGTGTTAATTTAGTTAGTTAGGATTTTTTATTCTATTTTATTATGACACTTTATCCACAAGTTTTTCTGCTACTGCTGTTTCAGTTACTTTTTAGCCTATCATGTTAAACAGCATGGTTACTGTGGAAAAATTTCTTAAAGCAGAGCAAATTTGCCCAGGGAATTTGTAGAGTATCTCTCCTTAGAGATATTGAAAACTATCTACACATGGTCATTGGCAACTTGCTCTGAGTAGCTCTACTTGAGCAAGAGGCTTAGACCAGATGATCTCCAGAGGGGACTTCCAGCCTGTGAAATTTCAGTTCGATTTAAGCATTTTTTTCATAATATTTCGTTTCATGGTTCTTTAATGTCATTAAAAATAAAATAATTTTAAAACATGTGTAATAACAACAACAGCAGCAGAAACAACAACAATAATAATAATACCAGATAATGAAAATTTATCCTTTCATTACATAACTAAAAAGGTTAAAAAATTTCAGTTTGTTGCAATAGGAACTGTTAAAAATTTCTATTATAATAATAATAATAATGTATGAGTTTAAAATAGATCAATCTTAAATTATCTAGTTACAGTTTAAACAAACTAAATGTAAGTAAATTTTTCCCAATAGATTTCAATCAAATTTCCTTTAAAATTTGGCACATACATGTAAAATATCATTCTGAGAAAAGCAGCAGAGGAATTTGTAAATGTGATCTACTGCACTTTGAAATCTATTTTCCATTCTATTTCCTTCCTGCATTTGTTGTCTTCAGTTGTGGCAGACCCTGGAAAGGCACAGTTGTGAACAAGGTACCAGCTGATATGAAAGAACAAGTTAGTTTCAAGTGTTACTAAATTACTGTTAATTTTTTAGGTATTCATTGATATTGGGTTAAAGAGTTGATTACAAAGCTCATCCTTAATTCTAATAAGACTTTTCTAATAACCACATCACTTCTTTGTAATGAAATAAATTGCTTTCATTTTCAAACTTTTTAGGCTTTTGATTTTGTGCTATATCTGCCAAAATTATCCAATTTCATTCTATTTTTCATATTCCTATTTAAATTAGATTATTTACCAAATGAAAAGCAGAAATTCACAGTGAAATATTTCTCTTTTTGGTTGAGCTTCAAGGGGAACTATGCTGGAAAAGAAAAATATATGGTTTTATCATCCAGTGTGCTTCAAGAAATGGAGACCTGGGAAAGGCAATGTTTTAATGTCCACTTACAACAAATATTTTCTTATATAAAAGCCACCAAAATTATTGACAACTGTGGCAATGAGCACATGACTTTTCCCACAGATGCACTTTAGAGGAGTCCCTCTGAATATCTGTAGAAAATTATTGTTGGGAATATGTCCCACAATATTTCTGGAGCACAAACTGTGAGCCTTTGCAACAGTCCTGTGTGCTTACAGAGTTTTTTATGACCTGCAAGGAAAAGAAACTGATTTATGCCTACTCTGTTCTATCCCACATGCACATGCATAAGTGCCCATCCAGGCTTGAACACAAACATTAAAAGAGCATTAGAAAAGCCACTGGAGTGAAGCTTTGCAAAGCTAAGACATGCAAGACTTTGCCACCTGTGCAGATACACCTTCTTTGTCATGCGCAGTTCCTCCTGGAAGCTTTAATTCCCTGGTTGCCTGTTCTTCTTCCAAAGATTCCATGCTTTAAGGACAGATGCTGCTCACTAAGCTAATCATTAATCAATATTTTATTTTTACCTCAGTTACTCAAAATGGTGTGCAAAGTCTGTTCTCCACTGAAAAATTACATATAGGCAATTAATATCGAATATTTGTGTGCATTTGTGAGTGCATTGAGTGTATACAGATATTGAATTTTTCTAGTTACATTTAGCTCCCCTGCAAACAGGGAGATTTACACCTGAATGAAAGTTTGACAGATCATGTCTTTGTCCCATCTCAGGTTCATTTGGTCCTCTAAGGAGTGCATGAGACTTCATCCTGCCAGAGAAATACCAGAAATCCTGAAGGTGGATTTGGGCTATTTTTGAACCATTTTCACTGCATGTTATGATTAGGTGGCTAAATATCAACTTCCAGACTGTCCCCTTGCTCTAAGCATCCAGAACACCTTATTCCAGGCACACCCATTCCTTAAGGAAAGTTTCAGCACTAAAAAACATCTTGGATTATTTTAGCCATTCACCAAACTTTTGCTGAATACTAACTGCATCAAGCAGTGAGGAAAAACAGAGCTCAGAATCCATCATTCCCCTCTTCCTGGCAGAGACTCCCACCCAATAAACCACAGTATGTGTCTCTTCAGGTCTGCTCCACTTGTGGCTCTGCACGTGGTTCTGTGTTAGAAAGGGGAGAGATTCCTCCTCTCCACCCTGCATGGCTTAGATATATCTGGTTAAAGCCTGCTGCAGGGGTATGGGAAGAGCAGATTGAACCTTTTCTCAGGCTGAAGCTGCCCTGCTACTCCAATCCTGAGATTCCCAGGACAGTGTTTCAACCACGGGACCATTATGTAAAAGATGATTGTTGGCAGCACCTCTCCTGGCAGGTGTGAAAACACTGCTCTCATTATCCAGGCCCAAAAGTTTGACTTAGAGACCTGTGCCCAAAAGAAACTTCTTGCCTTGCATACATCTTTCTCTGAATTCCCCAAAACCAAGGCACAGAGGGTGTTTCCTTCCAGCCACTTCCCTCAGCTGCCTCAGATGTTTTACCACTAAGTGGGTACCTGCCTAGGGCCCTTAACTTTCCCCAAGCTTTCTGAAGTCAGACAGAATTAACTGTTGCTGGAAATGTAGACATGTCTCAATCTGCAAGATGACTTCTGAAGAGATTGATTTGGAGATACACAGATTATGAGAATGCCAGCCCCAAATCCATGTTAGGATCTGGGGGATGCAGCCTATTCAAAGTCATTTATAGTCAAAAGAAAGATCTTTGCATGAAACAAGTTTGGAGGCAGACACCTGACAAATATCTTTCTCTTTTTCTATGAAGGAGGAGACCTAAATGTTTCTTGAGAGAAACACAGATAAATTAGAAATTCAAGCATTGTTATCCAGGTGGGCATCCAGAGTCTGGATCAGTCTACCCACCTCACTTTTTCTGTGCACTGAAACCAGGAGGGACAGAGGAAGGGACATGGCTGTCATTGATCCATCCGTGTGGAGGAAGTGATAATCCTCTCAAAATCAAGAGAAAGTCAGTGGAAAATTGTATTTCTTTGTATATATGAAGAAGCACTCCCAACCACCCACCACATAATTTACCAGCACAGCTTTTCTACCAGAGGTGATTCTTCACACAAAATACAATTGAGTGGTGAATACTTTAATTTTGCTGCAGAGAACTTTGTATCTTAAAAGCCTACAGGCATTGACTGAAGAAGTTCCTGGAAGAGAAATTCATGGAGAGCTATTAAATTAAATTTACAAACCTGTTTCAGCCCAAATCCAGAACTCAGTGGAGGCTGGAGGAGCATTTTGTGCTCTCTGTATGCACCCAATTGCTGTGCTGTCCCAGAGATATTCACCCCCAGTTGTGGTCAGAGGTGACCAGCTGGGGTTCAGTAAATGAACCTGCATTTCCAAATAGGAAATTTATATGAGGTCTGTGAGCTTTAAGAAATTAAAAGTGCATTAAAAGTGTGTCATCTCTTCCTTCAGTCATGCAGTCATACCAACAAATACAGCAAGGAGGATCTTGTCATTCTATCAGTGACTGAAATTTATCCATTGCTCAGACAAAGATTTCACAAAGGTAGAATAGATTCTTTCAGATTCCCTAAATTCAACTCTGGAAGTAGGAAATTAGCAGAACTTTGTGTAGTCTCTGCTGCTCCAAAATGCAGAAATACACCTCACCTCCTGTCAAGGCAAGAGTATCTTCCACAATGATGTGTTTTAAATAATTCAGTTTATAGTTTCAGTGCCCATTAAATGTTTTGAAAACAAAACAAACAAAAACTTCTGTAAATTATCTTAGAATCACCCAAACTTAGAATGATTTGGGTTGGAAGAGACCTAAAAGTTCTTCATTCCAACATCCCTCTGCCATAGGCTGGGACATTTTATCCAGGTGGTTCCAAGCCCTGCTGAACCTGCCCTTGGGCACTTCCAGGGATGAGGAGGCAACAGCTTCTCTGGAAACCCTCTGCTAGGGTCTCACCACCATTTTCTTTTTCATATTTTGATGTTTTGAAAAAGAGATATAAAGTACTAAGGAAAAAACAAAAAATCACTATTTTCTGTATTATAATGAGATTATTTTTCCAACCAATTATCCCACTTAACAGCAGCTACCTAAAGTCTGGGCTGTCCTTCATCTTCTGTGAGCAGCATTGCTGTGTGATGGTGAAGAAATATTATAAATATACTTGGGCACAAAAAAAAACTGTTCTCATTCACTTTTAAGAGAAAAGGAAAAGAGAATAGTCAGACTGAGTTCAAAGACTTCAATTTTATACTCTGAGCCTTCATTGCCAGAGAAGCAGCCAGGGCTTCATCTGAAATGACAGATACTCACTGCCAGCCAGTACAGCCAGCCAAAGGAGTAACCTGATTCAAAGACTGAGCACGAGATATCACTCACAAAGGTTTTTTCCTGTCAAAAAAGTTAAGAAAGAGGAAGAAAGGATTGTGTCATGAGGAGATTCAACACTTCCTTTTGTGCAGTCAATGGAAAAGCTCCACTTCTAGCCTTGATCTGAAAAACAACACAGTATGACAAGTCTGATTGAGAGATTCATATCAGAGGTCCTGAATACACCCAAATTCATACAGAATTACAATAGTGCATAATTCTAAAAGCAGGGAAAGTACCAAAGAGTTGTAATGACCTTGTTTGACTTCAAGGGAAATTATTGTGAAATAGCAAGTGCTTTACTTTGGGTTTCTGGCTTAAATCTGTCTCAGAATATGGAATCATAGAATGGTTTGGGTTGGAAGGGACCTTAAAGCTCATCTCATTCCAACCTCCTGCTGTGGGCAGGAACACCTTCCAGAGACCAGATTGCTCCAAGTCCTGTCCAGCCTGGCCTTGAGGATACTTCCAGGGATGGGTAGAAGCTGAAGAGTTTTCACCAGGTGTATATTTGGTGTCCTAGGCTACAGAAAATGACATGTTAGACTCAATTCCAAGCAGATAAAAGGCACATCACTCAGCTGGTGCAGACTGGCACTCCTGGTGCCAGTGCTCATAGAGTGCACAGGGAAGATGGATGAATATTTTGTGTGGGGACTTTTCCAGTCTATGGACAGTCCTTCCAGGTCAGGACTGGGAGGCAATTTCACACGTTGCATTTTTTTTCCTCCCTCTTCTTCTCATGTGTCACACACAATCCCAGCTCTGCCTACCAAGAAAACAGAGGACTAAACAGGAACATCAAGCAATGGGGATGTCATTGAAAAAAATTAAAAAACAGCAAAGAATGGGATTGTGTCACAAGAATGGTCTGTATTTTCCTTTTGTGCAGTCAGTGGAAAAGTTCCTACATCCCCACTTAAGCCAAAAGACAAAGTACTAAACTGCAGTAGCTGGAACCCAACATAAGAGCCAGAGGCATGTGAAACTCAGCTATTTCCAACAAACCTGTGCAAACATAGCTTTCATTTTTCATCCTCCTAAAGTTCCCTGGTAGTTACCAGCTTCTAATATCCTCCAAAAAAATCCCACTAAAATTTAAAGAAACAAAGCACCACTTGGCTGTGTGCTGTAACAAGAGCTTTTGCATAGTTCTGGTGTGAAATTTCACTGCTCATTTCTGCTCAAGGGTCTGGAAACCTTTGCAATTATTTGTTTTGATATCCAGTCCTTTATAATAGGAGCTTATAAATTTTGTTAAGGTATTTTTTTGTTTGTTTTGTTTTTGTGTTTTTGGTTTTTAGGTTTTTTTGTTTGGTTGGTTTGGTTGGTTTTTTGGGGTTTTTTTTGCTATTAGAATGGCCAGTGACTTGTATTTAGCCCAAGGCATCCAACACTGTCCCAAAGAAATCCTTGCTGCTATCCAGAAACTGGCTTATAATGCTCTAAAACGCAGTTTGTGTGCAGTTTCTCCCTTTTAGACAGTAAAAACGATTCAGTTATGGATGGCTGGGTCATGGCAAATGGTATCAGAGACAGGGAAAACATCCTGGCCCTGTTTCACCTGCAAGCACAGGAAGGGTGAGGAACCACCCCACTGCTCCTGCCTTCTCCACTGTCCATAGAAGGAAGCTCAGTAAATAATTTCAGAATGCATATCAAACTCGAGGATGTGTACAGAAATTCCCTGAGATTGCAGAGGGAGTCTAGGAAGGAGCCATTGGAGTTGTAATTCAATACCTCAATACAAGATTATCTCCCTTTCAAGACTTTATTTATGTCTAAGAAGCAGTGGACTGGTCTTGAGTATTCATATTTTTGGAAACTAAGGTTGTAGTTAAGACCTCAAAGAATTTCCATGTGATCATGTCCAGTTCTACTCACCATCAATCCTTTCCTTCAGTGAACCACAGAGGAAGAGGGAAAACTGCAAATTAAAACTCTTCCAAATGCCAGTGACTGAGCTGACTGCACCACAATGGAATTCCAGCATCATGAGTGTTCTCCCAATGAAGGAAACACACATGGTGGTAGTTTTGTGAGGATGGTATGGATTTGCCTGGGCTGGTTTTGTACTTTTTCAATGGCATTTGGGTACATTAAATTTTGCAATCAGATGACTCAACCCTTGTTAGTTAATCATTAAGACTGAAGGCAAAATCTCAGTTATTCTCACCCATTAAACTTTTTTCCCCTCCTTTTATTTTTTGTTTATTTGTTTGTGTGATGCCAATTCTCACACTGTCCATTCTTCAGCCTCATTTTCCTTTGAGTCCCATGGGGATAAATTAGCTGTACTCCACCCACCAGGTAGTTGCTCTGCAAAGTGGAATGAAAGTATGTGCTGAGCATCCCTGCACATGTTGAGATTAAATATGGATTCATGGATTTCTGTTTTCTGTCCTCCCTGAACTTTTCTGTCTCCTCTCTAGGACCATGGAACATCTGCATGAGTCAGATCCAATGTGAGGCGGAGAGAACATGTAGGAAAAGCACATTCAGCTATTCCAGGAGCAAAATCCAGGGCTTCAGGACTACCTGGGAAACCAGTTTTTTCATAACTATCTTTCAGATCTTAGGATTGTTTTGGGTTGCTTGGGATTTGGGTTGTTTGGGATTGTTTTGATTGGGGGAACTCCTCCCCTTTTCCATTCCCTCTGGCTATTTTCCAGGTTTACAGTCAGGTTCCTACACCATGCCAACAGGCTGGATGTAATCCCTCAGCTGCCTTGTGCAACTGAAATTCTTCCCAAAGAACCAGGAAAACACAGCTGAGTTCTCAGGAGCTGGCAATGAATGAAAGCCAAGCTGAGCCTACATTGCTCAAAAGTTCTTTCAGAACATGCAGTGTCAATAAATGTGTTCTTGCTGTCCCACATGCCAGAGATTCCAGAGGTTACACTGCACCTACCTTGGACAAGGGGCAAAATAACATGGAAATAACCATGACTTCAGCTCACCAACCTGAATTCAGCTGAATGTTCCTATAAAATTTGCATTTTTTCTGATGTGATGCTGTAATCCAATATCAAAACTGAAGTGATCTTGGGTTTCTTGCTCTTTTAGTCTCAATTCAGTTTGCTGAATGCATCTAACAGAACTGAAAGCATTATTTATGTAGTGGGAAAATATTTAAGATGCTTGGATGCCTAAATTTCTCTGAATTTCTAGCTCAGCTCAAAACCAAACTATGGAAAAATCCAAATTTACTACTGTGTTTAAACATATAAGGATACTTTTTATAGGGATCTACTTACTAATAGTTAATTTCTGCTGACTTTCTATTCTATTGGCAGTATATATAATATATATTGTAAACAAAATATTCATTGATATTGAATTCTTATAGACTTTAAAAGATAAGAGGAGATAGCTGGACAGAATGTCAGATACATTTGCAGTCCATTTTTTTTTTTTTTTTAATAATAAGGCCATTTATTTAGGTGCTGAATTAAGAGCCTTTGCCAATAATCTTCCATCTAATATAAACAGGAAATTTCCACATCTTTTTCTGCTGAAGTAGACCAGGTTGGAAAGGATCTCTACAAGTCCTCTGGGTTTAGTGGGTGAAGCTCCTTTTACATGAGGATTGCCCAGGTGTGAGCACTGGGTTGGGGTGGGAGAACTTGGCAGGATGAGTACAGAAATGTCACAGCTGTCAACCTTAGCTTGATTAGAAACACTTCCAGTACCTTAAGGGGCTGCAAGAGGGCTGGAGGGAGACTTTGGATGAGGGCCTGGAGTGACAGACAAGAGGGAATGGTTTTAAACTGGAAAAGAACAGGCTTAGATTAGATATTAGAAATAACTTCTTTGCTCAGGAAATGGTGAGGCCCTGGCACAGGTTGCCCAGTTGTGCCTTCCTCATCCCTGGAAATGTTCAAGGCCAGGCTGGACTGGGCTTGGAGAAACCTGGGATAGTGGGAGGCGTCCCTGCCCATGGAAGGGGTTTGGAAGAAGATTTTTGAGATCCCTTCCAACCCAAACCTCTCTGTTCCTCGGTGATTCTTTGCACTAATATGGCTTTGTCTACTGAAACCTGCTCTGATCTCTCATGCATCAGTCACCAGAAAAGCCCCAGTAAAGGATGAGGAACCCATCTTCAGAGCCCTTTACAGACACAGCTGTGCATTATTCCACTGTTCTGCAGTTGTGGAAACTGAGGCACAGACCTGTGGCCAGAGCAAGCTGAAGATCATGGACTTGCCATCAGCTGTCAGAACCAGAAAACCTTTGAGTTCTGACTCTATGTCATAAACAAAAGTATCATTGCCTTTATTTGCTAAATGATCCATTAATAAATTAAAATCAAGAAAATTATATAAAAAGAGAGAAAGATAGGGGTATGAAGGCAAAGAGATTTTTGTTTCTAGCAAATTATATCTGTATGGGTGGAATCAAAATATCTTCAAATAGCATAGGAAATGCACCCATTCCTGTCACCTAGCTAGGCAACCCACTAGGGACAGCAAATCCCCCTGTAGCTGAATCCCAGAGCTCGTGGGCACGATATTCTCCTGTGGGCTGTTGTAGTCAGCCCTGTCAAATCCAAAATCTTCCCTCCCTGCCTCTCTCCCAGTTGCATTTCCTTCCTCCACCAATTGCTGGACAAAAAATAAAAGACAATTGCTATAGAGCTGTATCAGAGATGCCAATCTAATTATTTTTTTCTCTTTCTTTTTCTTTTCTTTTTTTGGACATTGCATCTCTGGAGGAGGGAGGGGGAGGACAGGGAGTTGCAAAGGCGGGGGCAGCAGAAGAGGAGAGGAGGGGGGAAGAGGAGAAAATATTTCCTTTGGCGATTCTGCTTCGCTTTTGCAAAGGGACTACTTTCCTCACTCCTTATCCCTCCTGACAAGTACAAGCACTTTGGGCCCTAACTGGATGTGAACATTGTCAGAAGGAATTTGGGCTAAAGGGAGGCATCTGCAGCTCCGCCGCGATCGCGCTCGGCGCTGGAGCCACTTCTGCGAATGTGGCAGGGTGGCTGGTGGGCAGACACCAGTACAGATGGGAACTTCACATACTGTATGCATCATGGCCAACTATAAAAACAGTCACAACACATCACTTCTTACCCGGCCGGCCTCCCTGGAACCTTCACTTCCAATTTCCGTCTCGCTGACATTCACAGCTTACAGAGAGCTTTTATGTTTAAGCATCAGTACAGTATTAATGCAGGGGAAAAGGGGTGGCTGGGCTACTGCAGTGAGGAATTAAACCTCTGATCCCAGCCAGACGTTGGAAGGGAGGAGCAATTCAAGGGGAATTGTGTAACCAGACTCTATGGAAAAGGTGGGGGGAAAGCAGGGGATGACAGTCAGGAATATTTTTGGACTCTGTGAACACAGCAAAGTGAGGGGGGGCTCTGAAAAAGAAACATAGTAAGCAGGCACCCTCCCAAATTGTAATTTAATGCTTAGAATAATCCTATTGTGTCAGCTACTCACCGCCAAAGAACTGAGGATAAATATAACTTAAAAAAAAAAAAATTAAGGGGATGGCAATTTGAACAGCTTAATGTTTCTTCAAAGGCTAAGTGATGGAAAGCATTGCTGAAGTAAATTGACAACTCGGAATTAACTGGGTGCTGGCACAGCTCAGGTAAAGGTTTGACGGTAACATGAGCTTTCCAAAGTGTTTCCAAACTGAAGTATTATGAAAAGGTAAATTATGTTTTGTATTCATGACTGAAAGCATTTTATTTTAAAGCGCTGCCGATGCTGTCAAGGTGGAGATTCGAGCTTTATGTACAGTGCCTCTAGCCCTGTGATGTGAGTGAGGCAACATGACAGCTTGTAATAAGTAATTTTTATACAGTTGCATTTATCACTCAAGTAGGCTTGGCAATATTAAACACAGACCTTAAAATGCTGCAGAAGAGGAAGGACAGGGGCTGGAGGCCATGTGTTCTCTGTGTGTGTGTGTTTGTAACTTCTTTCTTTTTTTTTTTCTTTTTCCAGGCCCATTCCTGTTAATGTGGCACTTTTTAAGATATGCACCGGAATGCTTCCAAATTGTTAATATGTCACTAAAAGGTTACAAATGAAATGACCCCGTCTAGCCCAAAGGATGTTATTTTAGGCTTTAATGAATTAGACATTGAGACCATTTTCAGGCAAAAATCAATTGCCTCAATTAACAAATTTGCGCGAGTCCAAATATTTACAAAATAAAGGCCCAGAAACCACATTCTTTGTTTCCTTTCTCACTCCCTACCCTGTTTCCTCATTAGCATTTTCGTTTCCATGAAAGTGTGAAGCCTCAGCTCTTTCTCTGGGCTCATAAAGGCCAAAGTGTTGACAATTTTCTTATTCTTTAGAGCCTGCTCTTTTCTGTTTTAACAGGTCTTCTTCCTTTGTCATGAATATTTCAGGACAAGCTAAAAAGAAGTGGAGGATACCCCTTCCTTCTCATGGAAATAAAAATATAGTCAAATATGTCATTTGTGGAAGAAAATTTTACAGAAATATAAGGCAATTCAATTTATGAGATTTCAATGAGAAGGGAATTTTCTTCTATTAATGGGATTTATAGGAAGTGCTGCTTGAATCTGAACCAAGGGGAACCAAGACTCTCCGAGCCAAATGGCAGCTCTTAAACCTGCTGCAGCAGAGCCCTGGGATATGGTCTGGTCTGGTTTGCAAGGAGTTACAAATTTCAGTGGATTCCAGTGAATTCAGCCATTTAATGCTGAAATAACGTCAGATTGAAGGCAACAAAAAAAATTGAAAAAAGGGACCTGTGTCTATTATTATTCATATGACCCAGATGAGAAAATTATGCATTTGCAGTGGGAGGTGTGTCTAACACGGGCACAGCGGCTGCCTCGGGACATTGGCTGGATGGGGAGAGCAGGACTTGCAGCTCAGAGGATCTGGGAGTCCTCTCTGTCAGACAGATGAAAGAAGGAGCTGATTGCTTTGTGTCCTCCATGCTTCTTCCAAGGCAAGAGAGAGTGACAGACCAAGGTGGCATTTGCCCCATCCCTGGAAGAGCTCAAGGCCAGGTTGGACAGGGCTTGGAGCAACCTGGGATAGTGGCAGGTGTCCCTGCCCATGGCAGGGTGTTGAAACTGGGTGATATTTTGGGTCCCTTCCAACCCAAACCATTCTGTGATTCCATGATTTACCTTTGCAGCAGTGCTGAATCATGACTGTCAACTGAATATGAAGAGAACACAGAAACAGTCAATAAATGTTAGAAGTGAGCACATGTTAGAGATGTTGAAAATTAATTCATTAATCCACAAAATAAACTAGATCTTCCATATAAGTCTCCACAACCAGTTTGATTATGAGTTTCAAGGTTTATTTTGTATACGAATTAGAAGATTAAAATGAGGACTATTTTTTCCCCCAGGAAAGTATGGTTAATATAGGTCTGTTGTGAAGTTATGCTGCTTTTTCTTTTGCTCTGACAATTGCTACCAAAAAAATTACTGCTTTTGAGTAAAAAAGAATGCTTCAGTTTTCTGCTTCACATTGTGAGCATGAGATCAGGCACTAAAAGCTCAGTTGTAGCTAGATGTTAAGAAAAATCTTTTAGTAAAATCTGAAAAAGGTTGAAGTCTTCAGCAGTTCATATTTAAAAAAAAAAAAATTAAATTAACATCAGCCAAAAATTGAGGTTAATTTGATTTTTCTTGGAAGAGCAACAGACATGATGTCATTTGGTAGCCCATGGTCTGAAATTGGCTTTCAGAAGAAGAAGGTTTCAAAATCTTTAGACATTTTTGGAAAATGAGGCTACTTGTGACATAATTTTGACAAAACTGAAGCGACCTTGAGATTGAAGCTTATTTTATTATCCTAAGAGATATACAATATACACTGTCACATCTAATTTAGGTATTGGGACCTGTTAATAGAAAACAGAGAGAAACACACAGTTTTAAGGTACAAATGAACTGTTCAAGGAACAAATGAAATGTTCACCTTTGGCCAGGTACATCCCATCCCAGTCATGTGATGGATGCCCTTACTGCAGTCATGCAGATCATAAAATCATAGAATGGTTGGGTTGGAAAAGGAGTTTAAAGATTATCTTATTCCAACCTCCTGCCATGGACAGGGACACATTCCACTGTCCCAGGTTGCCCCAAGCTCTGTCCAGCCTGGCCTTGGACACTTCCAGGGATCCAGGGGCAGCCACAGCTTCTCTGGGCACCCTGTGCCAGGGCTTCATCAGCTTCAAAGGAAAGAAGTTCTTCCTAATATCCCATCTAAACTTTCTCTGTGTCAGTTTGAAGCTGTTCCCCCTCATCCTATCACCCCAGGCCCTTGTAAAATGTCTTTCCTCATCCTTCTTGTAGACTCCCTTCAGGCTGCAATTAGGTCACCCCAAACCTTCTCTTTCCCAGGCTGGACATTCCCAATTGTCCCAGTCCATCTCCATAGCAGAGCTGCTTCACCCCCCTGATCATCTCAGTGGCCTCCTCTGGACTCATCCCAACAGCTCCACATCCTTCCTGTGCTGGGGTCCCAGAGCTGGAGAGAGGACTCAAGTATGGTCTAGCTAAGAATAAGTGACAAAGAGCAGGAATGGAGTTTAATGTGGTCAGAAATGTTGGGAGGTTGGATGCTAAGAGTACAAGAGATGCAAGTGGAGATTGTACTGTTGTGATGAATCATTTATACCTATGCCAGCCTTGGATACTTCCTGGAGAGAGGCCTGGTTATGCTGTGGCTCTGATATGCTGTGTGCCATCCCCTTCCTCATATCTCTTACAGCCTGACAATTAAGAGCTAAACAACAACAAAAATGATAAATTCGATCTTGAATCAAATCTGTCATTACCTCAAACCCTCTAAGCCTCAAACTGTGTGCCAAAAGATTTGTATCAAGCAAAGAATATCTCATATGGATTGTTGGATCATGTGGATTTATTGCACAATCAATGAACAAACTCTGATTGTTCCTGATCTAACCCTTTTGGCTGTACATCAGTATTTACACCACAAACATAAAATATACTCTTTTGCTTTGAACCCATATCCACAATTTGAGCTGCATTCCTACTGATTGTGTGTAGTCATGCTGTATCTTCTTGTTTGACCAAGATATCCGATGATGTAAATATTACTTAAATAGTCTATGCAGTTTATATTCCAAGTGAATTCATGCAACTATCCTTGTAGAAAAGACTGCACACTTGGAGGTTAACATATGTCTAAACAGAAAATTCATTTCTTTTAGTTAACAAGACCCTGTAATTGTAATAAATGAATTATGGAAAATGTGTGTTGGTAATCATGTGCACAAAAACCTGCAAGAGATTCTCAACCATGGAGTCTGGGAACAGAGTTCAGCAGTCCATACCATAAACCTCTGCAGTGAAAATATCTCCAAATCAGCCAGCATGAAGAATTTTCTGTCTTTAAGAAAAAATGTCACTTTTAGAGCAGTTTACTTGATAAGAATTTAAGGATTATCTGTATTGAACCCAGATACCATCTCTTCTCTCCTTTAATTTCCTAGGGGACTAAAGACAGTCAGACTGTCTATAGCACTGCAACACAGACCTCTGCTCCATAAATCCAACCCAGCCTATTTCAGAGTTCTGTTAAATTGCACAAAGATGTGGTTTATGCAGAACTAATTATGGCAAAAGAAATCCCAGGGCTTAAAATTACTTTCCTGAAAGTACACAACAGGAGGAGGTCCTGAAGATCACAAGGTTGGTTTGACCAGTAGTCCATTTGCTGAAACCACCAGCCAGATGGCAGAACATCTATTTCTAGTAGTGCCTCTGCTTGAAAGGTACTTATAACTTTTCCAGAAAAAGCAACTTGGGATGTTTCACATTGACATGGAACAATCTATGCTTAATATAGGAAAACTTAATTGTGCTTGATTACAAAATGGGTTGAATACTCCCATCAAAAAGATTCTTCTTCACCTCTCCAAAAATATTTTTAGAGTATTTTTAAGCATTGAATAAGAAATGCCTATGGCACAGGGTTGAAACAAGATGAGTTTTAAGGTCTTAAAGTCCCTTTCAACTCAAACCATTCCATAATTCTATTAAATTAACTCATGGTGAAAAATTAAGAAGTATTTTATTACTGCAGAGGTGCATGAATAATAACCAAGAATTAAATAAAATCTTTTATATATTAAAACAACAAAAAAAGAAAACTCAGGAAATGGTCTGTGTAAGCCACGTGTGCGACTCACATTCATGTGTGAGTAGTTTTACTGAGAGAACAAAGGATGTTCCTGGCCATTCCCATTACACTACAAAGCTGGTGCTCCAAGAATAATATGCCTGAGAATAAAACAATAATTATAAAACCACAAATGAAATCAAAGCAGTGCTGCTGAAAGCCTTAAGCACCACAGGTTTACGAGGCATGTAAATGTAGCAGCTTGGATAAAGATGTAAACCCTTACACTGCACCCCTTACAATCTCACACTTCAGAAGCCAGTGGAAATACATTGGACTGAAAATGTGGGCAGATAATCACTGGATCTCTGGTAAGAAATGCTGTTCATTTTCTTTTAAAGCTGTGTGAATGCATGCAAGCTCAAATTAGGGAGAGCAGATCACCAACTGCACGCTAGAGATGAGCAGGCTGCTTAAAGCGACCACATAATCGGTGAAGCTTTAAAAAAAGGAAGAAAACAGCTTGAGGCCTTTTCTCCTCCTTCCTCTAGAATGTGACATCATTGTATATGACACAACACCTTGGAAGGAACCATATGGGGAAATGCAGACATGTTGCTAACTAAATGTGAGCTCCTTCATGATGAAAAAATCTTGTTGCTGGCCAAAGCCTGGATGGTCTCAGAAAAAGCACAGTTTATACAGTGGAACTGACAGTTCTACTTCAAGGACATTTTTCATGTCTAATGCCCTTTCTGTGCAGGATTTAGAAAGTCATACCAGGAATATAATACTGGGTTTTATCCAGATCTATTAAGAAATGGTTGATTCAACTCAGAACCTTAAAATATGTGAGATTTACTGCTGTAGGTTTTTGCTTGACTGTTTAAAAAACTGAATTTTAACTCTCTAAACTCATTATTTGTTGTTAGTTATTCCACTGATTTAAGGAATTATATACCCTACCCTTACCTGGTAATGTCTCTTTAGGTTGATCTTTGTTGTTGGTTTGTTTTGTTTTGGTTTTTTTTATTAATTCTTAATTTCTCTAAATAGTAAAATCACAGAATGGTTTGGGTTGGAAGGGACCTAAAAGCTCATCTCAGTCCACCCTCTCCCATGGGCAGGGACACCTTCCACTGTCCCAGGTTGCTCCAAGCCCCATCCAGCCTGGCTTTGAACATTTCCAGGGATGGGGCAGCCACAGCTTCTCTGGACAACCTGCCAGTGCTTGTTGACCTTATTGCAGTTTTGGATTAGAGTTTATATCTAAAAGCTCAATTTTTAAAAATTTTCATTATAATCAGTTTCATCAGTATCAGTAGCAGCACTAGTCACAGTAGTAGCAGCAATGACAACAATTGTAGTAACAGTGAATTTAACTGAATACAATGTAAACTGAGGATGATTATTTATCAGGGCTGCTCAGATTGTTTAATGATTGTCTCTGAGGATGTGAATAAAACCTCTCAGCTTTAACACTGAGCTTTCACCATGAATATCCACATTCACCGACACAACAGGTTCCAAAGTTGTCTCAGTGACTTCAGCAGAACAGGTGATCCAGACATCTTTAGATTCTGAGTGTTAATAGAGGAGAAAAGGTTAAAACTGAAATGAGGAAGCTGCCTGAACAAGTATATTTTTGTGCATTAAAAATTTTTTAAAAAATACAGTTACAGTTAAAAGAATTTCCCACGGAACATTTAATTTCTGTGAGCCCATCCAAATAATGGGATGGGAATGAGGAATTTCTCAGAATTCCACTATGAGATATTGCATCTCATCTTTAGTCCCTAAATTGAAAAAGACAATGTACTCCAATTCAGAAAACTTTCACATTCATCTTGGCTGAAATACCACAGAAATCCATGTATAAAATTGGAACTACTTAGATAAAATTTGACATCTTATTTTTTTCTCTTCATTAGAGACTGAAATCTATACTTAATTTTAATGATCCAGCTCATGAAAATGACTCATGGAAGCATCTAATCACACCCTTGATTTTTATTTAAATCTATGATTAAATTCCATAGAAAATAGTAAAATTTAAGCCTGCCTTTAGCATTTACAATGAGCTTAGGTGCATTCTTGGGTAGCTACCTTGTCCTGAATGATTTGTGGTAGGTTTTGATGGTTTGGGATTCAGATGGAAGATATTGTTATTTCATTTCACAATTTAATCATGAGCCAGGACACTTAAAAAGGGGAAAAAAATCAACTGTGGACTTGCAACCAGAAGATTCTTTTTATTTTATTTAGGCTTTTACATGCAAAACTACTTATATTTTCACTCTCCCATGTAAGCTGATGTATTCAGACTAACACAGCTCCAGCAACTGCAGGCCAACTCCATCTCTGGGGTAAATGCATGGCCTGGAGGGATATATTTGATTCATAATGGCTTCAGCTGAATTATAGTGAGTGCTGGAGTGTTATTTATGTTATATCTGAAAGTTCATTGAAATTATTTAGATCCAGATCCCTCAAAGGGTAGAAGTACAACACAGGTCAGATTTATGTGGCCAAGTCCAGGTGAGAGATCCACAAGCTCTGCCTCAAAGATCCCTCCACTTGCACCAGTGACTTTCTGTGCAGGTTCTGGAGCCAGCACAGGGAATTGACTCTGCAAAAGGTCTCCCTTTAACTGGGATTCACATCTAAGCACAGTTGAGATCTACAAACAGGGTAATAGCAGATCTGTATCCCAGGTTTTCTGGGCAAGATGTTTGCACACCACTTAGACACTTCAGCAGGGAATGTAAAGCCTGGCTTGATCAAAACTCATTCCTTACATTTCCTGGAAGTGTGGCTCCATCCAGGAGCACTCTTGGGCTCTCATTCTAAGGGCACAGGAAGGAACTGGAAGTAGGAAAGACAGGAAGAGAAAGAATTGTAAGAAATCAGAGAGTTTCCATCCCATTTACACCTCGAGCTATTCTGCAGAAGGATGTGCAAAATCTCTGGGGCCAGGAAAAAAAAAAAAATTCTATGAATCCCAATTCAGGAGTTGACATACACAGAAAAATCTCATCTTCCATTCAGGTACATACAATATAATCTAGAAGAAAACAATGACAAAATGAACTGAAAACCATTGTGAAATACAGTGAAAATCGGATTTTAGAGTTAGAAAACTTCCTTTTGTAGAACTTTTAACTGAAAGATTTTTCTGTGTATGTCAAAAGAAAATTATCTTGAACATCATAATGTTTTCCTTCATAAAACTTGGAAGCAGAATTATTTTTTTTACATTGTATCTCATTTTATGCTTCTTTCATTTCCTTATATATTGCCTTCTTAATTTGTATTTATATATTTTATATATGTTATATTATATGATTTTCTTCTAATTTATATCACAATTAAAAGCCTGTAACTTAAAATGAAATTGGAAATGAAGTTTTAGAAGCAATTGACTCTCATTCTTCCTTCCCTGTCCTGTCTCCTATGGACAAGTGGGATGATCCATTATGATATATTTCAACCTTACCCATTCTCTGAAAAAATCCTTAAAGCTAATATTTTGTGATCTTGATGTGAAGACTTTCTAAATTGTAAAAATATTAAAGACAAAAGTTTTAGAATGAAAATTAGAGACACAGAAACACTCAGCTGATATTGCTTCATTTTAAATGTGTCAGGCACAGTACATTTGCAAAGAATATAGCAGCAAATATTCACCCTGTATCATCAGATAAGGGGTCTTTGAGAGGAAGTCTCCAAAATGAAAGCTGAAACTGAGATCCCTGTATCTGTGTCCTGGCATTTGTTAAAATGGTCTGAATTTCACAGGAGCAAAGATCTGAGAGATCCTGTCCCCAGATCAACAGCTGTAATCTCCTGCTCTGCCAGTGAATCATAATACCTGGCACCTTGCACTTAAATATAGGATTATCTGCCCTTTTTGAGCTTATTAGAGGAAGCTGTTCCAAGTTTCATTTCTAGTTAGAAACCTACTAAGGAATCCCGAGCACACCTGTATTCCTATGGCCAAGAATTAAGCATGTATTTTTTCACATTCAAGTCTAAAAAAGTCTGTTGAAAGGCTTTTTTTAGAAGAAAAATTATCACATTTAGGGGCAGACAGAAGAGCTTGAAGCCCCAGGGGTGTATTTTCAAATGGTTAAATGCAAACCTCTGCTGAAGGGAAATGTGACAAGGTGAAGGAAAGGGACAGGGATTGTGGGGACTTATGAGCTCAAATCTGCTTTAGCTTGGGAATTTCTGCTTTGTGCCCTGCTGGATAATGCAGATGCATTTCAGCACATTTCCAGATGTGTGAAATACATCTGGAACACATGGGTAGCCACGAACTGTCATTGTCCACACTCTACACAGAAGTGTGGAAAGACAAAGCCAACATAAAAGATGTCTGATTTATATAGCTGTGATTGTGCCTTTGTTTATACACCTTCCTTGATACAAAGGATGCTATGAGCCTGCTCTTTGGGCAAGGGGATGAGAAGTTTACTCCATGTTTCCAGAAAATCCAGTCAGCGTGAGTGGCATATATAACAAATAATTATTTTAATACAATATAAATATTATATTGAAGTATAATATACATCAATTTTAATATAAAATGTTGCTGCAAAACATACATTAGGCTCTTAATTCATTTAAGACTCTTAATTCATTAACTGGAAAATGTTTACTGCAAGTCATGGATTTTGAAGGATTCTCATAACCTGGGCTTTTAACTTTGACTTTCCCCTTTTTCCATGCAAACAGCTTCCAAGCAAAATAGTAGGATGTGTTACATCCCAACCTCTTTTCTTTGAGTGTGTTAATGCCACTTTCTTTCTCCTTCCTTGCTTTTACCCTCTGCTGCCTAAAAAGAACACCCAGGTTCAATGAGTGACAAATCATTACAGACCATACAGTGTAATTAAAAAGCACAGCCATTGATCAGCTATGAGCTAAACCTGAGACAAAAAAGTGAGAGCCCCAGAATAGCTGGCAAAACTTCTCATTGAATGTGTCTGAAATGGAAGATGTTCTCCCTGGAGGCATGGAGCGTGGCCCATTGTGCATTTCCATTAGAGATACACACTGACTCGAGCATGCCATTGATGTTGGCCTATTTATGAAAGGCTGTTGAAAGAGGTTTCAGAGTTAATTGAAAAGAGCTGTTTCTGAAGTAAGGTAACTTCAAACAACACAGCTCTGAAATGTGTTTTAATGGACTGGAAATCGGTGAATTTTCCATAGTGTACATGAAATAAAAATGGATGGCATCAACGGAAAGCTGTGTTGCCTTTTGGTGGGATTTCTTTCACTGCTATTATTGTCGTTGCTGATATTGCTATCATTATCACTCACTGTCGCCATCACTATTAACACCTTTCTTAACTATAGCTGCTCAATTGCCAGTGATAAAACAGCTTTGGTCTTGATTGATTAGGGGATCATTTTCTAGGATCTGCCAAAATATTTATCACAAGTCCTTCTCCCCACATTCATAACACAGGCTGCCTGCAGGAACTGCCAGGCTTGAGCCATGGAAAACAGAAGGAAAAGCACATTCACTTGTCAGGTAGAAGCAGGTTCCAAAACCCTCCTTTACCAAGGTATGCTGTGTTTAAAATGTGTTTATTCTTAATGATATTTCCATTTTTAAATTAAAGCATATGCCTAAATTCAGGCATGCGTTTACTCAGGCATTTGTTCAGTCTCTGCCTTGAGCTGAGGTCTTGCACATAAGTTTGCACTTAAGTTCATGCTTAAATAAAAACCTTTTCAGCAAAACATGCACCTGAAATTCATAAAGAGTAGCCAAGTATATGTTTAAATCTCAGTTTGTGATTAAATACTTTTCTCAGCTGAAAACAACATACTTTTAAATTATTTTTTTTAAAAGCTTGGCAATGTGTAATAAACATAGAAATGACTGAGCTAAATTTATGCCTTTCCTTCAATTTTGTTTTGCAGGAATTTAGAGTGAGCAAGAAGAAAAGTAATTCCTTGCCCTTGGATGAAGTGAGTTTGGACAACTCAATGGTATTCAGGCAGAAAGGAACAAGATCAGATTTGGAGAAACTTCCTCAGACTGATTAATACCCAATACCTTGAAAAAACTCATAAACTCCTGTGAATTGCAGGGGAAAGATGAGAGCAAGTAACTCAGTATAACACAAGCAATAATCAAAAAACTTCTGACACTGAGCTTGAGTGATAATGAGTATTTTACACCTCCATTCTACTCTTAATCCTCTAAGTAATTCACAAGTTCTGCTGAAAACCTCCCATGTTCCATTAAAAGAGATGACCTCACAGACATTAATTAACTTAATCTCACAAAACTCATTTAAAGTACAGAAGAGCTGTTGTCCTCATTTTTAAATAAGGAATGAAACACAAGGATAGTAATGACTTCATACAAAACCTACCAAAATCAGCAGAAATATTTAAATCACAGCCTTGCACAGTGCTACCTTTACTCATTATTATTTTAAGTTTTAAGGCTGCTGGGTAAAGAAAAAAAAATAAATGTAAAAACCTTGAAACACCCTTAGGGCACAAAAAAAGAACAGTACAAGGAAAAAGCAGGAAAATTACTTCAGTTTTAAATAACCAGAAATCTCATTTTTTAGGGCTGTCATGACACTTTGGCATCTGCAGTGATTTTTGAAAATTTGTGGCTGATAATCATGGATTAACATGTGCTCAATTTATCTTTGAAGTTGCTGTGGGTGCTTACATACACAGATTAAGAATGTGCTACTTGTTCTGCAGAACAGCCATCAAAAACAGGACAGGGATGAAGGCTGGGGTTGGAATCTGAATTTGAGGACAATGTAACTCCTTACTTCAGTAGATAAACAGTCTGGATTTTCTGAGGCATTAAATATTGAGTTGAGAGATGTATTTTTTTTTTCTGTCACTCCAATGTCTATACCTGGAGTATAAAGATTCTCTCTGGGATAGAGAATTAGGCACTGAAACTGGGAGGACTAAGAGCCAACATGGTTATCTAATGCAGAGGAAAGAGGAGATACTGGAAGAAAAAAGGAAAACCAGAAGGGAAAACATTAATTTCAGTGTCCAAGGGACATATTTTATAATTAGGATTAAGTCTTGCCAGGAAAGCAGGATTCAGAGGCTGAGAATTGAGGCAGATTTGAGCTGAGTGCTGATTTGAGTTGTTGAAAGTATTAATGTGAGAAAAGGGCATTTGGGTCATTCAGATGTGGAGCTTGAACTTGCTTTTCTCCTCTTCAGGAGAAGTGTTCTAACCACTAAAAAAAAAAGAAAGTGGGATTGTCTCCTGGTGTTCCAGTCAAAGCCAAATTTTGAGTGTACAAAATTTCACAGCTGTGAGTCCAGAGGGTGAGGAATGAAAGAACTTAACTCGAGCATCTGGAAGAGAACACAACCTTATTCTACTTCTTTCTTCTGGAATATTTTGGGTTGGATTAATCCGGCCAAACACACAGTCTTAGTTTAATTGTCACCTAGAAATGAGTTTTTCCCCCTCTATTGCTTATAAAGGGAGATGAGAATGACAGATGCAGGTGTGCAGCATTTTGGTGTGGGCTCTCAGGGTTTGATTCAGCTGCCCAAATATGGGTCCTTGCTTTCATTCCAGATGATAAAGGAGAGTCCTCCATGCTCTGATGATGCTGAATATATGATATTCAACTTCCACAGAGTACTGGAGAAGAAACTGTGATTAAGTTCTTGAACAGTAACTCTTCACATTTAAAAATTGTCTGCCATAGCTGTAATTTTTCCTATGAGACTTTCAATGGAATTTTGATTTCATAATTTTGTTTCTTTTCTGGATTCTTGAATGTTGCTAAGATATGATGTCTGTGCTGTAAGAAAGAAGAAAAAAATGGTGACCTTGGAATTATATGACAATATTTGCTGTATAAATTCAGCAGCAACTTTTGGAAACAGATCAATTGATTTCTTTTGGAAGTAATTAATTTTAAGCAGCCCAGACACAATCCAGATAAATATACAAACTCATCCTCTTTGAATAATACCTGCCACACACTTAGGAAATAAGAGGATGACAGAATGCAGTTTTGGGATCATAGAATCATGAAATGGTTTGGGTTGGAGGTGACCTTAAAGGATTTTCTGTTCCAAGTACCTGCCATGGGCAGGGACACCTTCCACTATCCCAGGTTGCTCCAAGATCTGTCCAGCCTGGCCTTGGACACTTCCAGGGATCCAGAGGGCAGCCACAGCTTCTCTGGGAAATCTGGGAAATCCTCAACCTCCCAAGGAACAGTTCATGGCAATGATAATCTCAAGGTTGGAAACCTGCATGTCCAGCTTTATAAAGTTCTCCTTAAGGTATTGCAGCATAGCTCAGGAGGTATATGGCTGCTATCTGAGATGAGCTGTGCTTTCTCAGAGTTTAATTTCAGGTAAAAATTCAGACTGAATGTCACCTAGTCATTTAATTGAATCAGAAATTAATTCCCTAGGGTCAGCTGAGATCGAAACATAAACCTGACTATAATCAGCATAACAATGTTAGCTAAAATTATGCCCCTGAATGATAGCACCTAATAGCAGTGTAGGGCAAAGTTTCCCTAAAGAGATATTAGAAAAATGTGCTGCTTTGTCTATAGCCTTTGATATTGGGCCAGCTGTTGTTTGCATATTTCAAAGTGAACTCTAAGACCATCTGATTTTCATACAAGTACCTGTCTATAACCTTCAGATTTCATTATCCTTCTTCAACAAACCATAAAAAATGACAAAAAAAGGTTTTAAAAAAATATAAATGGCTGGGGCTTTGAGGAACCTGGTCTAGTGGAAAGGTGTCCCTGCTCATGGAAGAGGGGTTGGAACCAGGTTGTCTTTAAGGTTCCAACACAAACCATGCCATGATTCTATGATTCTATAAAAACAGAATCAAATCTTCACTGTTGTCTCATGGGTTTTTTTTAAAACATATGATGTTAGGTTTGTCTTCACAAATGGTTTGTTAAAAGACAGCACACAGTGGTTGTGCTGTAACATTTCTATATCATCATCATCAGGTTTTCCCACCTTCCCTTGGACCTTCTTCCATGGCCCAACACAGAGCACAAGCCAGCAGACTGCTGATCTCTCAAAGGAGATTCTGAACTGATCAAACAAAGCAATTTTTGATGGGTAATTAATAACAAGCAGTTCAAAAACTCTCACAAAACACAAGTATTTCAAAAAATGACACTTCAGTGAGTTCAGATTTAAAACATCTCTGATTTTACAGCTTTCATAAAATCCACAACATACATCTGAAGAAACCCTATTTCCATTCTCCTTTGTCTGCTCAGGGAATTCTAGGACCTGAAGAGCTGACAGATGAAACTTTTGGATCTGCCATATCTTGTGAGTGTTGAACTTTTGACCAGACTTAAGAAACAGTACATGTGTCCCAACCCACTCAGAAGAAACTGAACCATGGAGTGGCACCCATGGAGAGCTGGTGCAGTGCTGATGCCTTGGGTTTGATGCCAAGCTGCTGAACTGACCAGCTTGATTCAGCTGCCTAAACTTTGGTGATTAGAGTTTAGGACACCACAGGGCAGCCACAGCTTCCACACTGCTGTCATGGCAGAGGAGCTGGGACAGATGGGCTCTTTAACCCATTTGGGAGACAGTGGTGTATCTTAGGGCATCTTAGATAACATTTGAACCTACATTTAGTAAAAATAATACAGCAATTGAATATCTGATGAAGTGTCTTAATCTGCAAGTGAAATAAATGAAATCCCACCCTTCTTTCTCCTTGTTTTTTGTAAAAATATCAAGGAAGATATTGCCACACCATATATGCCTTCCAATACATGAGTGAGGCTACAAAAAACACAGAGAGAGACTTTCAACAAGGGCATGGAATGACATGGAAAGGGGGCATGGCTTTAAACTGACAGAGAGAAGATGTAGGTTGGATATTAGGAATAAATTCTTCTGTGTGAGGATGGTGAGGCCATGGCACAGGGAGAGCTGTGGCTACCCCTGGATCCCTGGCAGTGTCCAAGGTCAGGCTGGATGGGGATAGGGGAAAGTGTCCCTGCCCATGGCAGGGAGTGGAACTTGATGATTTTTAATGTTCCATTCCAACCCAGGCCATTCTATGATTTTGTGATGTGTAATGCACTTTAGTGTTTTGCTAAATAATTCTGATCAGACATTTGAGCTGACTGCACTCAGGGAGTCAGGCAAATCCTCATCAGGAGTTAAATTGCTTGATTTTATTATTCCCACATCATTTAGGGAAAAAAATTCATTTCACATTTAATTCCAAACATCTTGGGAAAGGTAACTACAGAATTTTTTCTTGATCAAGGTTAAATTGCAAACTTTGAGGAACAGACTTTAATGTCTGTACTAGCAGTTAGCAACCAGCAACAGTTCTTGAATGAATTTGGTTTTGCAACCCATACTGACTGCACTGCAAACAGAGTAACTATAAATAAATAAATTTGTTGAAAACATTTATCAATAAGTTATATTCTTACTTATAAATAAATTGTAAATACATCTAAGAATTTCATTTTTTAAGCATTCTAATAAATGAATATAGCTGTTAATAGCAAACACAGTTAATGCAACAAAACTTTTTCTTTCATCTTTAAATAAAGATCTTAAAATTTGCCTTAAGTAAGATTTATGATATGTACATGTAAAAACGTGTACTTAGTATCTGTAGATGTTATGTTTGGGAATAAACTCATTTTTTTAGCATCATATCTTCTTCCATCTGTTTTCTGAAGAAAGGAAAGCCCATGTGCAAAGCACAAATTTCTGTTGGTGAAAATACAACTAAAGCCTTATTTGCATATTGCTCAGTCAAATAATTTCTTTAGTGTGTCTCTGCTGAAAGATCCATTTCCAAAAGGCTCAGGGATGTTCCATGCAGAGAGAGATGTGTTCTTCAAAGGAACACCTGAGTCTGGCTCAAAACTGGTATTACAGAATCCTTCTTCCTTTGGGATCTGAGGCTGTCAGGAGTCTCAGCTGTGACCTTCCTCCACCAGACATTTCCAATTCTGATGGTATTTTAGATGTTTCCCTTGAGATAAGTCCTCCTCTGTTATCTTTCCCTACTGGCAACAGAGATGGCCACGGTGATTTGGGGCTCTGGGCAACCTGGGCTAGTGGAAGGTGCTCCTGCCTGTGGCAGCAGGATTGGAGCACGAGGAGATTCAAGGTCCTTTCCCATCCCAAACCATTCCTTGATTCTAATCTGACTTTTGAAAAATGATTGCCCACTTAGAAACCAGGAATGCTGTAAACTGAGAAATGAACTTGAAGTAGGGAAGACAAGAGAGGTAAATAAATGCTACAGATTAAACCATGTAAATCAAAATAAAAGTGCTTCCACTATTGCAGAAAAAAATACTGTTAGCTATCACAGAATTTGTGGGAGAAAGTGCAATACTTTGAAGAATCATAACACCAGAGAAGGCAAAATATATATAAATCAGCTTCATAAATAATGCTTGCTTTTCTATTATGTGTAAGCCTTTATGTTTCAATTCACTGGTGCACATTCTGTTATACAAATAGAAATACTAATGAGAGTGTTTGCCTCTGACTAACTGCAATTTTCCTTCAGCTGTTGAATTTCTGTGAAATTATCCATTGCTTTATCCTCTAGCCCAAAGTATTAATCAAAATTCCTCTCAGAACCACTGCCAGGTTTATCAGTGCTCCTGTTTCAGAGCAGTAGGTTCACAATAAATTACTCCCCTTTTCCATCCATCAAGCCTGCTCGTTTTGAAGTCAGGGTGGGAAAGTTGGCTGAATCAAATAAGAGCAATATGTTCAATGTAGCTTTCTTCCCTACAAACTGACTCAGAAACACAGCCTAACTATTGCTCTCTTTTACTTACAGATTCAAACAAGACAGGAGTTCAGACACAGCTGACTACAAATGTCCTTCCCTTCCCTTCCCTTCCCTTCCCTTCCCTTCCCTTCCCTTCCCTTCCCTTCCCTTCCCTTCCCTTCCCTTCCCTTCCCTTCCCTTCCCTTCCCTTCCCTTCCCTTCCCTTCCCTTCCCTTCCCTTCCCTTCCCTTCCCTTCCCTTCCCTTCCCTTCCCTTCCCTTCCCTTCCCTTCCCTTTCTTTAAAATTGATAATCATCTTGATGTTGAGTTTCTATATATAACCAAGGAGAAAGGAGAGACAAAAGGTTCTCATCTAATGTAAATTTGCCTAATTCCACTCATCTTACCAGAAATCACTTCTTTTCCTCTTTGTGTAGTTTAATCTAAATCTGGAGCTAATGCAAAAATAAAAGTGTATTTAAGATGCTTGAGAGCTCAGATACTTACAGTTCAGGGACAGAATAGTTATGAGGAATGAAATGAGCAATTTATAATGAAAATCAAAATTATATTTTCATCTAAGGTAAGATCCAAATGTAGGGTTAGTTTTGAGAAAAGGTTTATATCCCCACAAAACTATCTGACCAGTGTGTTCTGACTGATTTTCACATAAACACTTCTGAGACAGCCAGATGAGACAAAATACAACTCAAAATCCAATTATACAGGGTACTTGACTTCCCACTGGACTTCTTGGCTCAAATGCTCTCGCTGAGATGGTCAAATAATAACCTGCAATCTTTGACCTGCGTGACAAATGAAAATTCAAATGAGACTAAGCTGGGTGTCTTTAGTAACTCAAGGCTGGTTAAACATAGGCATAACATGTTCAAACAAGGATTCCATTCTGACTGGGACAGGAGGGATTCCCATGCAGCTGTGGCTGTGCCACAGGCCACTGACAGGATCTTTAACAACGTCAACTCTCCACCTGGGTGACTCTGTGGGGTGTCCCAAACACGATCAGAAACTTGTATTCTCAGTCCTGAGAGGTGCTGAGCCTGAAAGCATTTTGTGCTGCATTTGAAACAAAAGTGCAGGAAATCCCAAATCCCTGATTCACTCACTTAATTCCAGCACTTTATAGGAGCTCAGAAATAGAAGGAAGTATCAGGTCCAACAGATCCACATCATGTCCCTTTTGTGAACCTGTCAAGTCCTGTCATAGAAACAGATTTTTTTGCTCATACTTTTCCTCACAGAAGTTCCACACAGGGCTAGGTGGGATATATTGGGCATAAATCCCCAGCTGTGAGGGTGGTGAGGAGGTGGCACAGTCTGCTCAGAGTGGCTGTGACTGACCCATCCCACAACTGTAGAATAGTGTAACTTGTAAGGGACCTTCAAGATCATCTCATTCCAGCTCCCAGCCATGGGCAGGGACACCTTCCCCTATCCCAGATTGCTCCAAGCCCCATCCAACCTGGCCTTGGACACTTCCATCCATTTATTTCTCTCCTGGTTGCAAAGTAGAGCTCTCAGACAGCCTCATCCCACATCCACAAGTAGCCATTCTTTCATCTTTGAATATAGCAGAGAAGGAGTTGGCTCTTGCCAAAAAACAAATGAAAAGTGAATTTTACAGAGCTGAAGTCGAGTTGAGTGTCCTGTTGCCTCTGAAAAACCACAGCTTGTTTCAAGCATGTGTTTCTTTGTTCTAAAAGAACTTGACAATCTTGAAGGACATTTTCAAGAAAGGACCTTCATTACAAATTTAAATGCTAGTGGGCAGGAGATGTGTTTTCTGGAGGAGGTAACTGGCACCTTTTTTATATTTCATGACAATTTGACCTTAAATTGAAAAGGACTTGAAATCATATTTAGGAAAAGCTATTGTAAAAAAAAAGAAAAGTCAGACTTACACCTTGTTCAGAATAAAAACAGAATCTAGCTCCTATGGAAAATTCTTTGGCATTTCATCTGGAACACTTTTATTGACATAGTAAGTGCCTTCCCTCCACTTTACAAAAGTAGAACTTAATTGAACATGAGAAGATAAGAGATAAAAAAAAGACTAAATGCACAAGAATATTTAATAAATAAGTAGCACATCCATAATGGGATATGTTGACCTTGGATGGCTCCTGAGTAGCCTGGTCTAGTGGAAGGGATCCCTGTCCATGGCTTGGAATGAGATGAGTTGTAACCCAAACCAATTTGGATTCTGTGATTCCATCCACAGGATGGAGAGAGAAAATAGGATAGAAGAGCTGGTGGGTCAAGATGAAAACAGGAAGAACTCTCACTAAGTCACCTTCACAGATGGAACAGGCTCAATTTGAGAAAGATTAGTTTAACTTACTGCCAATGGATTACACAGTAGAACCAGAAAAACTGAAAACTCCTTCCCTCCTGCTCCTTCCTTATACCCAGACATAACTTCATGATATCCTATGTAGACTCTGAAAAGATAAATCAGAAGAATCAGAAAATGGCAGATTGTTTTGGCTTGGAAAAGGCCTTAAAGATCATCTAATTCCACCCTTGTCTTAGGCAGAGGCACTTTCCGACTATCCCAGGTTACTCCAAGCTCCATCCAGCCTGGCCTTGGAACTTGCCCAGCTTCTCTGGGCACCCTGTGCCAGGGCCTCAGCACCCTCACAGGGAATAATTTCTCACTAATATGTAGTTTAAATTTCACAGTTTGAAATGGTTACCCCTTGCTCTGTCACTCTCTGCCTGTGTGAAAAGTCAGCTCTCCCTCTCTTTCCTAAGCCCCCCATCCTTACTGGAGACCAAAATAAGGTGTCCCCAAAACCTTCTCTTTTCCAGGATGAACAGTCCCAGTCTGGATCCTTGTGACAACCACACAACTTGTTCAGTGGCAAGATTTCCATTTGGCCTCTGTTCCAAAATGGCATTTTCTCATCTCTCTCCCCAGATTGCATCTAACTCACAAAGCGACCTGTTCCAATTCAAACTCATTAAATTCAACCCAGAATAAAATCATTCAAGTTGCTAATTCACCTCTGAACTTTTCAGAGCTGGACATTAAAGCCCAGCAGCTGCCTATCACACACCACTCTTACAGATTTCCCTCAGTGCAATCAATTTCCACCTCTGCTGTGTTGGTTGTTGCTGCAAGAGTCACTTTTTGTCATTTTCTGTAAAGTGCAAATGCTACAGGCCCTTCAGACACTGTCTGCTCTACACACATGGTGAACCCACCTTTAAAAATGTTTCTCATAAATCTTTTCTGTCACCTCTGCTTTGCTAACATTAAATTGAAAAGAGGGGGAAGGGGAAGGAAAAGATCCTCTAAAATAGTATTCTGGGTTTTGCTTTATAACAATTTATTATATTTTTTTATTATTTTCCTTTATTTTATTTTTAACCATAAGCTCTCATTTTTCACATTGAAACGCCAAGTTATTATTTCCTGGAGGTTTACACTCAAAACCTCAGATTGTCAGTTCATTTAATGTCACTTTACTTCATGCTTGATGCCAGTTTTAAGGCTCAGCAAGAACTGACAATGCAATCCTTTCACTGCATCAGCTGACTGTGTTCTCTTTGACAGCAAGATTTCAAATCAAGGATTTAATAAACTAGTAGCTCTTCCAGTTAGCAGAGAAACGTTCTTTCAATTCCACCACTTAAAGAACATCAAACAGACCTCAGCTATACAGCAGAAATTAGAGCTAAACCAGAAATGCAGCTGATTTACATTCACAGGATCACCAGGGTTTGTGAGAGAAAAGATGAAGAAACATAATTTTACTCCAAGTCAATGTGTGTGTGAGTGTAGATGTCTGTAAGCAGAATACACGTACAGAGGCACAGGAAAAAAGGCCAAGAGACTGGAGATGATGCATTCAGTGGTTAAGTTACTCATTTATGAGGCTGTTCAGTGGGGGAAAGGCAGCCCTGAGGAGCTGTCATGCTGAGTGAGCTGGGAAAAGGTGTCACTCCCTCTCAGACTGGTGCCACCGACTCCAGACCCGTCCCTGCTGAGGTGAGCTCTGAATTCACTGAGCTGCAGCCCTTACACCACTGCCTGACCTAGCTCCCAGCCCAGCTTCCATCACCACACTTCTGAGTCTGGCCCAGTGTTCACACACCCAGAGGGCAGGAAATGTAAAAAACCTCCACCTGTGAAGCCTAAAGGGACCTTTGAAGCACTCAATGAAAACCATCTTGTGCATGTGCCTTTCTCTCCCTGCAGGGACGTGTGGCTGCAGCTCCACTGAGGTGATGAGGAAGGAGAGCAAGTGATGGAGAAGAGCAGCAAATTTTCTTACTAATCCACAGCCCCTGTTGAGTTTCAGGGCTAAAGACATTGATAAGGGAACAGCCAAGGGATGCACACCCCCACCTGGGACAGCTGGAGTGAGCTGGTGTTAAAGAGTGTTCCATAAAACAGCAATACTGGGGTGGGTCTGAGGAACCAGACAAGCTGTGGGTGCCACATCCCTGGAAGTGTCCAAGGCCAGGCTGGATGGGGCTTGGAGCAACCTGGGATAGTGGAAGGTGCCCCTGCTCGTGGCAGGGTTGGAACAAAGTCATCTGGAAGATCCCTTCCCACCCAAAGCATTCCATGAGTCCCAGAAATGGGTGTTTGTAGGCTGTGCCTATTTGTACACTCATGCAGGGAGCTGTGCTGTACTCAGGGGTGGTTTTAAATTCCTGATATGACCTCACAGATTAAATCTGTTATCACTAAGAATTCCTGGAAAGCAGAGTATTTCTGAGGTCTGTTTCAGTTCTTCATTCCCTGAGCCCTTATTATTTCTTACAGAACTGGTGATGATGACTCTTGCACTGAATCAGTTTTTTCATCTTTCTGCTCCCAGCCAGCAAGTCCAAACTGAGCAGAACCAAGTGTGGGTTTCTTTTTACTCCTCCACCATTGGCTCTCCATTTCTGCTCCATCTTACAACTTATCCAGGCTGTATTCACCCATCTTTTCTCAAGAGGAATATGTTTCTTGAAAGCAAACACCTTAATTTGATGTTACTTAACTGAACCTACAGGCCTATCCACATAACAATGCTCACCAAAATTAATCTGAATTAGCGTTTTTAAGTGGATTAATTAAACTACTTTAAACTCAAATGTGGACACCCTTGTTTGAAATTAAAGAGGCTTAATTCAATTTAACTGAATTAACTTTCAAAGTAAATTAAGCCAAATTGAATTATAGCCATTCCAGTCCACACAGGGATTTAGATTCATATGTTGAGGGCTCTCATCACATCAGTTGAGCAAAGAGCTGTAAAGAGTTGCTGACATCTCCCAGGTTTTTATTGCCACCTCGTTACCAGAAGTTACTAATCCTACTAGACCTCCTAGCCTAAAATCAGCACAACAGAAGTTATGAGTGTAATTATCCACTGAAGTTTGGTCAGGTACCTTTGAAACCTTCCTTCATTAGCTGATTATTCATCAGACTGCAAACAAGCAGTGGAGACAGCTGGACACATACTCCACCAGCCCTGCAAGGGAGGTGACTACATCAGGATGGAAAACCAGACTAGTAGTATCTGAGATCAACCCTAAATTTCCCAAAACTAATCCCTGTGAGCCCCTGAACATCTCAGAATAACTCTTCAGAGAGTTCACAAGATGGTTAAGTAATGAAAGGATATTAGAGAAATATTTTCCCATTGTTTTTGGAAGTTTGCTTCCCTTTAGGGGTGGTTCTCTAGAATTAATGTCTTTATGGCTGTAATCAAATCAATGTTGATTAAAACCAGAGAAAATCTAGGCAAAGAAAATAGATTCATTAGCCAATTCTTCTTACACAGTCTATAATAAAAATTATATATTTTTAACTTAATTCTTAAGATATACACTTATTTTACTTGTTCCCTGTCATCAGAGAATTCTGTCTTGCTTTACCTGGGTAGCTTTTGTCTGTGCACATGCATTTCAGAGAAGTCATTTACAAATTCCAGGTCATCCCTCTCCAGTTTCCTTGCAATAAGAGGGAAGGAATGTGAGCAGCTAGCATCATACTCAACCAGAAAACTGCACTGGATTGGAATGTACAGGGCTTGTAGCAGATGGGGGAAAGCCATTTAGGTGTATTTTGTAGAAAATTTCTATTTAATAGACACCTTTTCTAGTTTAATTTTCCTTTTTCAGATTTTACCTATCACGGACCAGGTTGTTTGGTTACAATAAATTTTGAATAAGCCCTTTTCTAAAAACCTGTTTTTGATAAATTGAAGGTTTATTTCATAGAATCATGAGGGTTACTCAAAGCCTCATCCAACCTGACCTTGAACACTTCCAGTGATGGGAGATCCAGCCTTTTTCTGGGCTACCTGTGCCAGTGCTCAGGCGCCTCACAGTAACAATTGTTTCCTGGTGCTCAGAGAAACATCCTGAGTTTCCCTGTGTGCTCATGGCTTCTGGTCCTGGCACTGGGACCTGGCACAGAGCCTGTCTCAGTTCCCCTTACACCCCCCCCTTAAGGTATAAAAATAACTTTTGTAGTAAGAGAGATTACAAAAGTTCGTTTGCAGGGTGGAGTTAATTTTTTTTTAATCTTTGCTGTTAAAAAGCCATGCTTTGGTCAATGAATTCAGAGCAGCACCTCCATAAAGCTATTTAGTCCATCCTAGTCCATGAGAGCCAGATAACACCTACCTCTTTGTACTGATTGCAGAGCCCATCTATGCAATTAGCTTGGGTTGGACTCTTAACTTCCCCCTGGTTACTACATGGGATTCTATCAGTTCTAATGCCCAGCCACCTGCTGGGGGAAAAACCTTTTCCTAATATCCACCCCAAACCTCCCCTGGCCGAGTTTCTTACCTTTCCAGCACTTGGCTGGCCTCCAAACAGAAACTGAAAGTACCACCAGCATTTGTGTAATTCAAATTCTCTGTGACTGCAGCTCGTTGCAGATTGTGCACTGGTGTTGCTATTTCCTGGCTGAATGTTTGGTGTGTGTAACCAACAGCTCCAAAAGAGCAGCTACTGCAACAAGAATAATTTCAAATTCACCATCCCTCAATATTAGACCACTGTAGGTTTAAACTCATTTTGGCTGCTTGACCCAATAAATACTCGAGGATTCAGGTTCCTGTGAGAAAAGAGAAGATCACTTCTCTTTAGGTTATTCTTTTTTTTTTTAATTCAAATAGATTTTTTGAAGGGAGAAGGGAGAGATGTGTTTCTTTCTAAACGCTGATCACAAAGGCATAGAAATTAAAGGCAAAAACCAAACTCCATTTAGGCAGAAGTGTAATTCTGTTAACAGTCAAGTCCTTAATAAATTTCTATTTCCTTCAATAAGTGAAACATTGCACAATAGGTAGCTCTGAGACACGAAATTAACAGTTCTTTTCTCCTCTGCAGTAAATTGGAACTATTTTCTCCCAGCCTGTTTGAAGTCAGCTCCACTGCACCACAAGTTCACTTAGGGAGTGAACCAAAACCCATTTGTGTCATCAGGGCTAAGATTTGCATCTCTTCACTTTAGACAGGGAGAAGTCAGACACCTCCTCTGAGCTCCTTACCCCAGGCTCCTGTCAGAGTCAATGGAGGGAAGCCTTCTGAGACAGATTCATCCTATTTATCTCAGGATACATGAATCACCTTAAGAGGAACTTGTTGCTCTTCTCCCTGACTATAAACTGAGCTGTAGGGTGGCAGATTCAGGTTTAAGCAACTTGCTTGCAGTTATTTAACATAGGGCACATGAATTTCACCCTGGGAAGCTTATATTTTATTTCTCCAAGCTGCAGACCTGATTTTATGTACCTCCAGTAGCTCCAAATATCCTTTGCCAGCCACTTCAGATGTGGAAACAGTCTTTTTCTTTATACTGAAATATAAAGAATATATTATACAGTTTTGCTGTAAAAATCACAACTGTTTACAATTAAAATATCTTCCAGACCAAAGAATTAAACTTGATTTCTGTCTTTGCCAACCTTCACTTTGTTTTTTCCCATCCACTCACCCTTCTGTACGTGATCTTGTACTTTCTCCTACTTCTGTGTGTTTGGGCAAGCTGTTGCATGTGCTGATGGGCCAGCAGGCTGCTTTCCCCCTGGAACAAGCAAAGAAGAGATTTAAACTATCTTTCCCATGGTGAGGGCACTGTTGGTTATCTTTCCTTTCCCTGGCTGCCAGCTTCCACAAAAGCTTGTCAGGACATCATATCCCTGAGACATTTATTCCTCTCAGTCAAATGTGCTTCAATCAACCCACGTGTTTGAAAATGAGTGGAGGGAGGAAGAAGAGGATCTGAACATACTGTTGGGCAGGACATATTCCCTTAAAATTAGACTAATCACATGCTTCCTCTCCACTGTGAAATCTGGTAAAATTTCTAGAATAGATGTACTTACAAAGGCAAGTCATATCTTATTTTGGGTACAGTCCCTCTCTTTGGTTTAATTCCTCTCTTTGAGGAATATGGAAGCTACACCCACATATAGAAGCTAAACCAACAAAAACACAATGTTTTTTTTTTTTAGTATGATGTTCCAGCTTCTCTTCAGCTCTATTATGCAGGACAGATATCTTCACATATTTACTTTTTACCCATTGGGCTTGCTTTTTTTTTTCCCTTTTTTTTTCCCTCCCTCCCTGGGAATGCCTCAGTTTGTTATGCCCTGAAACATTAACAGCCTTTTAGAGAGTGCCAACACATGGTGGAGGTAGCTACCTGCTCTGTTTTCCATAAAACTGGTGTTAATAGGCTCTAGAGGGGTCCCTCAGTAAAGACACGGAGGAGTTCAAGCATTTATTGACTGGTTTGTATCTCGTAGAAATATCCCAAGTGGAACACAGGAGATGCAGAGAAAAGCCACACAAATGAGAAGCTAGTAATGAAGTGTTTTTACAGTTGGGGTTCAATGTGTGAGCTTGTAAAAGCTGATTAACTACTATTGTGTTTTCATCTAACTGGTTTGATAATTTGTTGGTTAAATGGCTCAGCTGAGAAACCAGTGAGTGTCCTTGGAAACATGCTGGTGCAAGAGTTAAAGCCTTGAATCCACACAGAGGGGGCAGGTTTATGTTGTGGATCCACTTCTCTTTTAATAGGTGAAAGAAACAAGTGTCTGAAAAGTCACATTTTGTTCCTACAGTTTTGCCTTTGAGCCTACTCCAATCATTCAAATTGAAATCCTCTCTAATTTCTCTTTTTCATAATAAAGGCAATTAAGTTGCCTTTATGTTAATTCTCTTCTTGTTCTTCTTTCATTCTTCAATATTTATTTTTCACATTTGTTTTTTTTTCCTCTCTCTGTCTCTTTCTTTTTCTTCCACCTCCATTTAATGACTCTGTTTAGAAGAGACTATTCTGGGTTGGATTAACAATTAACTCTAAACAGTTAACTATCACATTAGTGCAACAACAATACAATACAGGAGGCTTGATAAATGCAGTCTGGAAAAACTGCAAACATGACTTTTCAAAAGAATTACTGGCAATCTGAGGTAGGGGGTGAATAGAAGATGTGGAGGTTTATTTTTCTTTTATGCTTTGTTTTTCTAAAATCCTCCCTCATTCTGAATCCAAATCTTGCCACTTTAAGATGTAAAACCTGTTATCCAATGTAAGAACTGGGAATTTTATGGCTTTACTGCACGTGTATCACCCTGAGCCAATAAATCCCTGCAAATCCTACTGATTTCAGTCTGGTGATGGACTTGACTGTCAGTAAAGTTGAGTTAGATCTTGGTGGCAAACAGGTTCTGAGCTAAATTAATCCTAATTAACAACAATTCTGTTTCTCAGACATACAAGAAAGAATTCTGCAAATAAATTTGGGTGTACTAAACTCATCTCTAAGAAACTGAAGAGACCAGGCTCTTAAAAGACTGGAAAACTCTGAATCAAGAATTCAGTGTGAAAAGTTGAGGCGGGGGGAGTCTTTGGAGGGAAAAAAAAACAAAAACCAAAAACCAAAAACAAAATAGCAAAACCAACCCTCCCATAATAATTTGCCTCTGAAAATGCCTGTAGGGCCCTGTTTGAGGTTGCAGCTTCTGGTTTTTATGTCTTCCTCCAGCAAGATTTGGATTTCCCAGTCACATTGAATCTCTCTTGGCACTCTAAGCTGTAGGACCCCAGGACATGCCCACTGCCCCTTACTTTGAGAGAAAAAACTCTGTTCCACAGATCACACAGAGAACTACAACAGGGTTCCCCAGTTGAAATAAGATGATTTTCATCCAGGTTTTTGACTAATAGTCTAAATAATTAACCTTATTCTTTTTCCATTTTCCAGTCAATTCTACCAAGAAAAGAAAAATCCCAGAAAAAGTCACACAGCCATAGATAATGCTAAACATGTCAATTCACTTTTTCAGGCACAGTTCATAAAAATGGAGAACAGATTCACAGTCACTACCTAAGTTTTATTCTTCCCTTTATTTTCACCGAAGGAAAATGAAGTTAAAAATTAAAACAACAAAATATTGAACTATTTTCTTTGCAATGGATGTCTGGAGGGCTATAATGCTGTATCAGCTCAAACCAGGATGAACTTCAGCACTTCATGAAGATGACCAAGGTCTTGTCCACTTTGATTTTCATATCTCTAAATGCAAAGTTCTACTGCCTGGTAATTCTCTCTTTAAATTATTATTCTTTTAATATCTAATTATAATTGCATTTATTGTAATATTATCCTTCTGTTTTGTCTGTGTGCATCCCAGATGAAAGTCTGGTGGCACCACCTCTGCAAACTCCCCTTAGGAGGTCTGAGGACAGCAATAATATTGCCCATTGTCCTTCCTTTCTCAGGGTGGAACAGACCAAATCCCTTCAGCCTTCCACATAATGTGCCTTTTCTCTCCAGCTCCCTTAAAAGCCTCCACTGGACACACTCCAGTCTCACAATATAGAGCTTCCCGAAAACAAACACTGGGAATAATCACTTCATCAATCTGCTGTTACATTTTTCTTAATGTGCCCATACAAAGCCAGCCTCTGTCACCATAAGGCTGCACTGCTCACTCATCTTTGGCTTGTTGCTCTTCAAGCATCCCTTGCCACAGAACTGCCACAAAGTCATAAAATCCCCAGCCTACAGAATTTCATTAAATCGCTCTGTCCTGAGCCCAGACTTCTGAGTTTGTGTTTGTTTAATTTCTGGAAGTCCTCCCCAGCTCATCCCTCCAGCTTAGTTACTCCTCAGTGTCAGTCCTGTCCTCCAGGAGAGAGAGGAGCTGGGTCTGTTTAGTCAGAGAAGGGAAGACTGAGAGGGATGTCATTAATGCTTATAAATATCTCCAAGGTGGGTGTCCAGAGGTGCCAGCAAAGGGCAAGGAGAACTGTCCATAAACTGAAAATACATTAAGTTCCACCTCAATGTGAAGAAGAAATTCTTTATGTTGAGAGTGGCAGGGCACTGGAACAGCTGCCCAGGGAGGGTGTGGAAACATTCCCAACCTACCTGGATGCATTCCTGTGTCACCTGCACCAAGTGACCCTGCCTTGGCAGGGGTTTGAACTGGATGTTCTCTGGAGCTCCTTTCCAACCCTAAACATTCTGTGATACTGTGATTGGAGTATGGATTCTCCATCCTGAATTATCACATCATTTTCTCGATGTACAATAACTGAAAAAATATAACAAGAACAAAAAGGACCTCTGAGAGAAAAAAAAAAAAACACAAATGTACTTTTATGCATTTTGAAGCACACAGAAAATGAACCAGCAGAGAAAGACATAACAAGACTGACTGTAAGTTAAAGAGAGACAAATGGAAATCAGAAAACAGTCATGACTTTTGAGCACCAAAATAAACAACCAGGACAACTCATGGAGCCTCTTGTTCTTGATGTCTTCAGATTAGGTCCAATTGTCTCTCAATGTGAACTAATTCAGCCAAATACAAATTACTGGTATTGACACAGGGAAAAGTGGATGAAATGCAATGGCCTGTAGAACACAGGAGGAGAAACTGAATTATCTAATGGACTCTTCCAGGTTAAAGCTTTTGAATTTATGAATAATGTCTGGGACAAATCTGCTGCTGAAATAATACAGATGTCTGTAATGATCCCTGCTCATTCTATTGTGTAGCTGCTTTTCTTGCCAAATGTAACCACTTAATGTTTCCAGAAAAATGGGCACCAAAGTACAGATCATTCCAGGAATTTTTTTGTTCCAACAAGACTGATAATATAAATAATGCATTACATTCTATGAGATAGATATGGATACATGCAGGGCAGATTGACATCATTCTTACACTTTATATCTACTTTTGTTTCCTATACAAACATATAAATTGCTCCATTACTCCACCCTTCTGCTCTGGAGCCAGGCTGGGAGAGCTGGGGGTGCTCACCTGGAGAGGAGAAGGATCCAGGGAGAGCTCAGAGCCCCTTGCAGAGCCTGAAGGGGCTCCAGGAGAGCTGGAGAGGGACTGGGGACAAGGGATGGAGGGACAGGAGACAGGGAATGTGTGCCATAGGGCAGGGATGGATGGGATACTGGGCAGGAATTGTTCCCTGTGAGGGTGGGGCAGGCCCCTGGCACAGGGTGCCCAGAGAAGCTGTGGCTGCCCCTGGATCCCTGGAAGTGTCCAAGGCCAGGCTGGATGGGGCTTGGATCAGCCTGGGATAGTGGAACGTGTCCCTGCTCATGGCAGGGGATGGAAATTGATGATCTTCAAGGTCCCTTCCAACACAAACCATTCTGGGACTCTATTATTAACCAGCAACCTGTAGTGAATTTTCACATCCAGTGCAATATTTAGTGATTTACCTGAAGAGTAGTACAGGAATGGGAACTATTTTTAGAGATCCTGGACTAATTCCACATTGCTTCTTTGTAGTGCAGAAGATTTTTTTTTAAAACTTATCTGTATGAAATGTTGTTTTTATTGAAAAAATATAACCATTTTTACAGTTCAAATACATTGCTCTATTTTTTGCCTGAAATCCTTCCTGGCCAGAAGGATTTCTTCCAAGGATTTCACCCAATTTTGCCATGGGACTTCAAATTTTTCAGGATAGCATTAGGAAATTATTGCCCCAGTATTGTGTTCCAGCAGAGAAACTCAGTGCCCCTAAAAAATAAAGGAGCCAGCCACTTGTATATTTTGTGAGGGCTACTCACAAATAAATATAATGAAATCAAAGTGTTAATTCCTGCTTTCATTAGGAATTAATTAAAAAAAAATGTTCCTGAAACATGCACTGCCACCAGATAATCAAGAGTGAGAAAGAGAGGGAGATGGGAAGAGAGAAAAAGCTGGCTCCATGCAGGGCCTTTTTGCTTACAGCTATGAGACAGTGCTGCACTTTCTCCTAATAACCTTGACCTGCTTTTCCTGGCTCAGCAGTAGCATCTGTGTCACATCGGCTTAGCATCTGTTTATCAATCCAACAGCACAAACCTGATTCCTGCTCCTATTCTCTCTACTGCTCACAATATTAAAATGACTGAATTAAACCAGCAGAATTCAAAAAAAAGGAGGCTCAGAGATGAAAACAGCTCTGTAAAGAGAAATAAAAGGTGAAAAAAAAAAAACTAGAGAGGAAGAGGATGCTGTATGTAGGAGCTCCATTTATTTTATTTTATTTATTTAATCTCAATTCATTTAAAGGTGAAATTTTGAATTAATAATCACTGCTAAAATCTCGTGTGCAGAATTCAGGGCCACAGGCTCTCAAAACAGAGAAGGCAGGAATCATATTAGGCTTTTTCAAGAAAAAGACATGGCAAGTACAAATGACGTAATAAATTACAATCTGCCTGCAGCCTCTGCCTCCAGGTGAAAGAGCAAAATACCAGTGAACAGGATTTAGTGCAGGTCTTTAATAAACAGGGTGAAAGCAATTGGGAACTCCCCAGTCTTGCCCCTGAGGTTTACTTTGCCCACTTTGGCTGACCACTACTCTGCTCTTTCCAGTTCTGAGATAGAACCACAGAATCATAGAAAATCCTGAGTTGCAAGGGACTGACAAGGATCATCTGTCTCCCAAAAATCATATCACATGTGCCTGAGAACTTTGTCCAAAACACCTCCTGAGCTCTGGCAGCCTTGGGGCCATGGCCATTCCCTGGGGAGCCTGCTCAGTGCCCCACCACCCTCTGGGGAAAGAACCTGATATCCAACATGAACCTCCCCTGACACAGCTCCAGCCCTTCCCTTGGGTCCCATTGCTGGCCACCAGAGAGAGAAGAGAAGGCACAGAAAGCCTCAGTTAAAACTGAGGTGTCAAAAAGTGCAACATTATGAGTTATTGTTTATAATTGCCATGCTTGGATCTGAATGAAATCAGAGCCCCACCGTGCTGTGCATGCACAATGCAGTGTTTATCTTCCAATCCCCCACCTGCACAGAAATTAAGGCAGCAGGAAAAGGAAGGGAAAAAGAGAATTGGAGAAATTCTCTGATCTGCTGGAAGCAGCTTCATGAGTCTAGAGTGTTGCAGACTTGAGTAAAGGTCTCATGAGTACCCAGTGTTTAAAGCATAAAACAGAATAGTAAAACAGACATCTACCAAATTAATAAAAACACACCCAGTTGGGCATGCCAGCACAAATAGCCACAGCTTTGGGGTTATGTCTCCTACATAAAACCATATTTTTTCCAGTAGTACAGAGATCACTGATTTCATTGATGTTACACTGGTAAATGTTTTAGGTACTGATTTGGAGACACACTGTACCATCCTAAATTATTCTCTGGAGATCTCCCATACTTTATTACCCTGAGAATTCTAAGATCAAAATGGCAAGAGGTCCTTTCACAATTACATTTATACACCTCATTATTTATCCTTCCTTCAAATGCAATAATGGAAACTTTGGACATCTACAGCAATGCAAGCTGAGCTGCTCCACTAGATTTTGTCCCTACATCCATGATTTTCTGATAGTAAATAAAAATATAAAATAGATGGGAAGAAGGGATTCATTGCAGCTACACAAACTCCCAGCTATCAAAACCATATGAGTAGTCTCAGTGTGAGGTAAATACATGATTTACAGGCTAATTCACTGCTCAGGCCACCTCCAGTGAAGTTAGATTAGTCAAGAGATGAGTTTGAAAGAGAAAACATATGTAAACAATTGCTGAACCTCCAAAGGTTTCCAAACCAGTCCAAAAGGATTCTTCCACAGGGAAGCAAAGGATAAAATTATTTGGGCTGTAGATCTGTGAAGGAGCAGCCAGCCAACACTGACTTTGAGCCAAATTACAGTTACTCCAGAATTCTTCCTAATGTAACAGTGCACAGGGATATGTTATAAACTTGAAAGTAAAGCCCTTTAGCCTTTTTGTTTTTAACAGTTTTTCACTCCATCTTTTGTCTGAGAGCCATGCCAGAAACTCCTAGGAAAGCACACCCAATGTCACCGAGGTTGTAGGATTTCACCTATATTTCACACAGGAAAGCTTCGTGGCCCCAGGGCTGCTGAGAATCTTTCCCTAGCTCATTTTTGCAAAGGCTGGGCTTGATTTGCTTCAGTAGCTGTCCAGACTTCACTTCAGGATTCCTCATGCCTCAGGCTGGAGACAGAAACAGCAGGAGGTGGACAACAGGTTGGGTTTGAGATCTGGTGTTTATGGAAGCCTGGGTTCTATCACTACAGGATTACATTTGTATATAAAATAGGATATAATTTTAGGAAGATGATAACTGATGTCAGGAATAAAGCTAACTTTTATTCAGGAGGCTTTTTGGAGCTGCCAGAGGTAGTTAAAGCAAGAGTAACATCGGCAAGAAGAAGATGTGGGAAAGACTGACCTGAAAAATATACTGAACTTTATTCCACTGTTAACAAACTCGAGTTTTTAGGCAAAGTGTGTGATAATATAAAGAGCCAGAGTTTACTTTTTTTTACATAATATCTGTAGAAGGAATTTAGGTAAGGTGCCAATGGCTCCCACTGATTGCAGAACTGCACATGAACTAAAATCCCTTGTCCTGAAATACTGTTGTCTCTCTTATGCATTAAAATTTCTTGTTATAAGCAGTTTAGGGAAAAACAAGTAAACAAGGGAAGGTGTTACGGTTCATAACACTGGTTTTCTTATTGAACATATTTCTACAGGGAAGTGCATGAGGAGATGTGGTTCACATTGGTCCTCACCTCCAGTAACAGCTTATGGAATCCTTAATAATAATTATTATTAATTATAATTCTTATATCTGTTTGAATCAAGAGGTAGCAAGAAGAGAAAAATAAGAGAAAGCTCATCTCTACCTGCCAATCTCGTAAAATATACCCAAATTATGCCAAATTCAGCAAATACTGGTTGAGCTGCCAGACAAGCTGAAGAATGACAAGGATCAGGTACTGGGATCAAGCTGGAATTGCCATTTTGGGGGGACAGTGGCCAGGGAAAGAACCAGACAAACTGGCAGGGCCACATAAGAGATGGGACCATGTTCTTGGAGATACAGGGGAACAGGGTGTGGGCATCTTTGGTTCTGTTCCATTTGGAATGGTTTTTATTTGGTATTTCTGAATGTTTAGGAATTGGGGATCTCACCTGACTGTAGGTCATGCAAATGAGTTATGGCTGTGTATGTTTATCTGCCATCTCTTGAAGCCTGGCTGAGGAATTTGAGAAAGCAGGAGATGTCACAGACCAGTGACTCAAACAGTCTGAGTTACTTCCTGAGCAACTATCCATAATGAAAAAAATAAATAAATAACAGAAGGAAATATCTTTTTAATGGGAGGCTTCAATTTGGGAGACATATGCAACCAGCAGTAAACTTCTCTCCAAATTTAAGAAAAATATAAAGATGAATTAATTATGGGCTGGCAGTTGGTCATAGCCTAGGGACCAACTGTTATTATTAGATTGCACTCCATACAGAGAGAGGACAGGACAAACCAGTAATAAATACACTTGACTCTCCAAAGTAATTCGTTTCTCAAAACTGGGGAAATTACAAAGAGATTTAGAAGGTAGGAAAAAATTCCAAAAAAATAAGAATGAACATTGGGATTTTTTAAGACGAGTTTATGAAGCTGTGAGACCAAGTTGTGTGAAAGTAAAACTTTGTTCAAAGGCAAAAGAAATGCACTAATTAGAAATAAGAATGCAACATGTGACAACTGGAAAGAAAGAAATCCGAACACACACAGCAATATAAATTAAACATTATAAAGTGTAGAAAATTGATAAGGGAAGCTAACGACATCAAAGAAAATCCCATGGTTAGTAGGATTAATGACAATGAACTTAATTTTTAGGAATAATTAGGAACAAACTAAATCCTACAAATAGCATAAAACCATTTAGTAATGGAAACTGCAAAACTATTTAAACCCTACAGTGAAGGGTCAGGTCTCCATACGTTTCTGTTTATCTAATAAGGCTTGAACAATTTGCATCCTCAAAGAATTTATACACTGAGGAATGCTCTATATCCTGCAATTTTAAAAGTCATTATTAAATTAGTCTTGTGGCAACTTTTCTAGTATTTTTTCTAGGGTCAACTTCAAAGTAATCAGTCTATCCTTCTTGTCAGTTCCTTTATCTCTGTTTTTAAATATACTGATATGACACCAGCATATTTTCCTTTTCTAGAATTTCTTTGTTATGCCAATATTGTTAAAAATTACTATCAGTGATTGACTGTGTGATTCTGTGATAAGATTACAAGATCATTTGACTGTAGGTAACCTAATATTTCAGAAGGCATTAAAAATTGCTACCACATATTCTAACACACATAAAAAGAAAAAAACCTACTAAAAACTTTAAGGAAATTCCATAATAAGAAAAGAAGCATTCAATGGAACAAATAAAGGACGATAAATATTTTAAAAATAGGTTTGATAGAGGAATAAGAAGTGAATAAAAGCTGTTTCAGATTAATTTGGTTTCTCAACAATTCCATGATTCTGAAAATAAGTATAAAATGTGTGCTGTTAAAATACATTAAAATCAACATCAAAAATCACAGAATGATAGGGGTAAGCAACTGGACAGAGCATCCTAAGTACCTCAATAAACCAGGTTCAACAAACCAGCATATTTTAACATGGCTGCAAGATTTGTCGATTCCCTGTTAGACCTTCTGGGATGTTATTGATGACTGCAGAGAAATATGTAATGCTCTGTAGCCACATGGGTTTTCTGAGCTAGAAGGGGCCATTACAGCCTGACCTCAGGTACAACGGGGCTGCTCCAGACATTTTGCAGCCTGTGCCCCAAAATGTTGCTGTCCTTGCTAAGAACGATGTGAATGCACCATTCAGGAAATCTGAAACTGATCTTTGATTGCTAAACCAACCAATTAATCAGAATCTAAAAATGAAGATTAAATAACCAAAAAAAAAGAAGCTTCCTTTCCATCTCTGTTAACAAGAATCTCAGCTCTCTAACTCTGTCTATAGGATGGACTAGCCCTAAGTAATATAAAGTACAATGGAAATCATTCCAGTGTTTTTATCAAACGGCTCTTGCATCAAATAAAGACTTCTTGTGCAATTAAAGCTTCTTTTTCCCCACTGAAAGTGCTAAAATGGGATCCTGCCTCACTAGTTTAGTCCTATTCTTTTAGTTACCCTTTACTTCAATCCCATAAAATTAGGTGATTTTTTTAACTTTCTCATCAGCAACCATATTCCCATTGGGTCAACTGGACATCAGCATCACTTGATTTTCCTCTTAGGGAGACACAGCCATAAATACACATACACAAAGAGAACCATTGGTCAAGAATGGAAGACAAGGCCACTGGTTTTGCATTGTGCTCTGAACTGGCATCACCATATTTTGTTTAGGTAGTACAGTCAGTAAAACATGAACTTCCAGGGATAGCTTCACAGTTCATGGCACTGCCTTTCCCAGTCTGATACTTGCCTGGTCCAAGAACAGGACAGTTATAGAACCTTTTTTCCTGACTCTTTGTTTGAATTGTCTCAAATGCCTCACCAAGGACCTGACCTATTCATGCCCAAAACCAGAGTATCTCCAAAGCTACCCTAATTTGCCCCATCATGCTTGTACAACGAGGAATTTGTTCTAATGACAAGGAAAGTGTGGCTTGAAGGAATGTCCCAAATAGTGTTACTTTACTTTTGCTCTTGACACCAAAGAGTGATTTATCCAGGAACTGCTAAGCTTGCTCTTCACCATCTGGAATTAACCCACACAGAAGAAATTCCCAAGGGGATGGTTAAGCTGGTTTTCCAACTGAAAAACAGCCTCAGCAAAGACCAACATCTGGCCAAAGTATCCTGTCAGAGACCTATGCTCACTGTGCATAATAAACATGGCTCACTATTATTCTTGGTTTATTTTTTTTCTGTCACTTGAGATCATAAGAGGGAGGGAAAGCAGTAGAGAGGAAAAAGGAAGACAGAATTGGTGTAGTAAAACACACCAGCATTTCCAGAAACTGTAAATCTAAATTGGCATAAATTTACTTCAGAACACACAACAGCAACATTTTCTAGAAGACCTGGGAGTTTGTACTAGAGCCAGAAGTTAATGTTCATGATGCTGTTGTGTCATCTCTCACTGGCAAACTGAAGCACACCACAAAGGCTGTGAATTGTTCCTAGATTTTTCATGGCTGAGATTATCTTCAGTTCCTGACAGAACTGAACAAATCTGTTCATACTTTCCTGCATTTTTAATTACTCATTCTCATCTGCTAGAAAGAGCACTTTATCTTGCAAAGATTCTGGGAACCATCCAGCCTTCACCATTTTACTTTCAATTCGTAAGTAGCACACATAGGAAAAATAATATTTTTTCTAAATTTTTGTACTCCACAAGTCCTAGACCAGACAGATTTTATCATATTGGTCACCTGCAGTACTTGCTGATCTGTGAACAGAAATCCAGTTTAAATATCTTATAGTTTATTCTTACCTCCAACCAACTTAGCACTGCTAACACTGTTAAGAGTGTGGAGCTACTTACATATCCCAAGCTCTAAGCAAGCATCTTCCCTCCTCTATTTCTTCATGTGGAAAGGTCTGTTTGTGCAAATAATTTGCTTTTCAGTGTCTTTTCCAGCCTTTTTTGATGACCAGCTTCTAACCTATTGCAACCTGCCCACAAAAGCAATTTTCCACGTAGCACTTTTCCCGTCAGCTGCCTCTCATAATTGTTAATTAGGAATACATTTATCAGCTCCAAAGCTTAAAACAAGATTTAGTTTCCCTATAATTTATTTTTCCTATTTGTTTTCTGGCACTTTCCCAGCCCTTCAACTTTCACAGCCATTCTCCACACCTTTGGTTAGCACAAGGCCTGCCACCACCATCTCATTCCTTGTCCATGACTTGCTGCACTGCTTTTTCCCCAATCCTTCCACCTGACTCCCTTGATTTCATCTTAAATCAGGTTATTTCTACAGTGTAACACCAGAAAAGTGAAAAATCCTGTTTTAGTATCACCTTGTTTTTCTTTTGTACATTGAGCTTGACTCCAAAAACCCTGCCAGTCTTCCAATACTCCCTCAACAAGTTCATTTTTCATCAGCCTTCTCTCTGTAAAAAATTCTTATATGTTTTAAATGTTCTTTACTCTCTGTATCTTCTATTATCTATTTTCAGCATGATTAGATTATGCAATTTCTTTTCATTATTACGGGGTTTTGTTATTTCTAACATGAGAAGAACATGTACAAAACCAGGGTTTTTTCTTTTTTTTTCTCTCTTTACAACCTCATACTTGGACAATACCTGGGCTTTTGGTTTTCCTCTAATGGGGTACTTATTCCTCTGAGACACTGGTCAGCCAGGAGAATATTTATGTGGTAATAAAAAACTTTAACAGAGGGTTGTTTGGATCTAATAGTCTCAGGTATTTCAACACATCTTTGCTTGTCATGTGTCATGCTGAATTACATCGTGGTCTGCATGTGCAGCAAGCCATAATGTAACCCATGTAATATAGTTTGAAATGTAATGTAGTGGGAAGGGGACTTAAAGGGAAAAATCACTTTTTCGTGCTGGATAAAAGCTGTGGATTAAGAAAGAAAGCAGCTTCAGACTATTGGGGAACTGGGAAAAATTAAATGATAGCTCAGCAACAAGCCTGCAAAGAAATCTGCAATAATGAATTAAATGTTACCTGTAACACATTACACCAATTTTAATAACTCCATTAATATTTTTCCATTTTACAGCACAGATAATTTTTTGTCTGAGTCATCCAATGACTACTAAATGTTAATTCATACCTGGCAAATTCTAAATGGCTTATAATTAAATACAAATGCAGAAAGGTAAATAAACATTCACAGAGAATAAATGTCTGGCTGGGACACAGGGTCAGAGCCATGGAGAGAAACCAGGTGCCCTGATTCTCAGGACTGAGCTTCAGCCTCTTGCTAACATCTTTTGCCTCCAATCATGTGCTCATACTGATATATCCTGGCTTCAGAGAGGATTTACTTCCTTGCTGAACAGTCTGGGTGTATCAGGGAGAAAAAGCAAGAGAGGGTACAACAGATTTCCATTTGAGGTAAAGGAATTGAAAAGTCCTTCTGCTCTTACAGAGCATCTGATTCTCTAGGGAAATGATGCTGTTTGCTTTGATGAGGGGGTGGTGGGGGAAGGAAAAAAGAAAAAAAACAACCTGCTTTTTTCTGGCAGAAATGGTGAAATTTCACCCTTCAGCAATTTGGTGAAAGCTGATAGCTGTGGACACTTCAGCCTGGGTAGCACAACAAAAAGCTGCACCATGAGAACTGGCAGATGCAAAGAGAGAGAAAAAAATTAAATTACACTTTAGAACTGTTGGCCAGGCTGTCCAGCTCAGGGAATCTGCTCTGCCATCCTCCCTGCTTGCACAGGGCTGGTGAAAACTGGGAGAGGAGAGAACTAAACTCATTTTTGCCAGCTGGGAATCCAGCACATGATAAAGAAGATCACTGTGAAGCACTGGTACTAGGGGAAGATGTGATTTCATTAACCTGGCTCAGATGCAGTTCCTCTTCCCTGTCTGAAACTAGAATCACATCACAGGGCAGACCAGCAAGCCAAGCCACAAAGAATCATGGTGGAAAATCCTAAAAAGTGCTAAATGTGCCTGTTTTAATTTGCACAAATCAACAGTGGAAAATAAGTTCAATTTTGAAACTGGAAAAAAGTTATATTGTATTTAGATCAAGAGTCTTTAAAAGAATAATCCCTATTGATCATGTTTCTTTTCCTTTTAAATTCATGATGAATTAAAAGATTAACATTATTATTACTTAATTTTTACATCATAATTACTATATAATGCAATATACTCTTTTCAAAGCAGAACATGCTATTTGAATTGCTAATATAAAATTAAAATTGCAGATTATTATTATTATTATTACTATTATTATTACTATTATTGTTATTACCATCATCATCCTTATAAGAATTACTACATTTCAAATCAAATTTCAGGATTGTCTGGCTTTGATGCAAGAAAAACTTCCAAAGGTTTTTCCTTTCAGAATGGAAATGCAGGTCCCTATTTCTGGGACTTACTAAAGCAAAGCCACTGTATCAGAAAAGTGGTAACCATTTACAAAACCATCAAAAACCAACATCATCAACAACATCTCCCCTTGTCAGGGGAGAACAAGCTCAATTTAGGACAGTAAGTCGTGCCCCTTGTTTCTCTCCTTTGACTACAAGGGCGACTGGAGGAAACAGGTTCCAGTGTAGCACTGATGGATCTGCTCAGTCACTCCCTCACAAGCAGCTTGTGCCATCTGAGACCTCATGGATTTCCCCCCTGGCCTCCAGCTGCCACTCCAGAAGGCTGCTGGTTCCCATCAGTCCTGTGTCATTTCTGTCAGTGCTGTGCAGATGTCTTGGATATCCAGAAGTGCCTCCAATGGCATGAGAAGCCTGTGTTAAGGCAACTGAATTCTGCTACTCTAATAGGATTCAGCTTCAGATTTAGACAAAGCTCCAGATTCAGTTATTAAACACAGGCTGCTAGTGACGTTTGAGATGCTCCAACATTCCTGAGACATCTGCACAACACTGGCAGATGTGGCAGAAGCCTTACAGGAGACCCACAAGGTCTGGAGCAGAAACTGGAGGCCAAATGGAAAAACTTACAGTGCCAGAAGTGGCACAATATGTGTAATGAAATGAATCTTTTATCTAATCAAGATAGCCAACAGTCTAGCTGACTGTCCAGATGATCACAGAATCACAGGATAATTAGGGTTGGACAGAACATCTGGAGATCATCCAGTCCAACCTCCCTGCCAAGACATGGTCACCTAAAGCAAGATACTTTGGGAGCACATACAGGTAGGTTTTGGCTAACTCCAGAGAGGGAGGATTCAAAACCTCCCTGGGCAGACAGAGGTGTCTGCTCCAAGATGAGATTGTTACCTGCCCCAGCTCTGCTGGCTGTACTGATAAGATTTCCCTTGACTTAATGGGAGCATCAGTTCCCAGCTCGTGTAAAGGCACTGCTTTAACAGATGTGGTTCTGAAACTGAATTGAAGCTCAGTTTTTGCTGGATGAATCTCCTCTTCAGAGTGTAAAGTCCCCTCTATTTCCACTGGTCTCTCAGGCACTCACACATAAACAACATGGAAAAGGATGACATTTTTGGTCAGCTCAGGAGAGGACTCCTCCTTGGGGTCTGTTGCAGATTCATAGAATCATAGAATGGCTTGGGTTTGAAGGGATCAGAAAAATCATCCAATTCCAAACTCCTGCCATGGGCCAGGACACCTTCCACTAGACAAGGTTGCTTCAAGCCTCACCCAATCTCTCTTTGAGAGCTTCCAGGTCTTGGGTATCCAAAATTTTCTGGTCCGTCTCTGCCAGGGCCTCACTATCATCACAGGGAAGAGTTTCTTCCTAATATCCAATCTAAACCCACTCTCTGTCAGTATGAAACCATTCCCCCTTGTTCTGTCAGTCCAGGCCCTTGTAAAAAAGTGTCTCTCCATCTTTCTTGTCATCTCTCTTCAGGTACTGGGAGGCCAAAATTAGGTCACCTCAAGGCCTCCTGTTCTCCAAGCTGAATAATCCCAATTTTTTTTAGCCTTTACTCATAGGAGAAGTGCTCCACCCCTTTAAATCATCTGGTTAACTTCTGGACTCAGTGCAGTAGCCCAATCTGTTCTCTGTGATGGGGACCCCAGCTGGGGTCTCACAGGAATGGAGGAGAGGGGCAAATCTGCACCTTCAGAGAAGACCTCTCCTCTCTAGCAGATTCTGCATATCCCACTTTATGCTCCTGTAGTTAATGCTGTCACTTGAGTCCATTTCTTCAGTGTATCTACACCAGACTGGAGGTGTTTCTCTGAGACAAGGGGTGAGAAGAGTTGTGCAGACATTCTCTGTAGCCTGGTAAAATGTTATTCTCCCCAGGAAATGTCATATCCTGATGAGCATCAGTGCCTTTCAAAGCTTTCCATCTCTGGCCTTAATAGGCAGGATGTCTGTGTCTGCAAAAACTGTACTTGGGGCAGATTTGAGATTAATTTAACTTCCTCAAAAAATCACTAACCTGGCTGAAGCAATTTTTTTTAGATTCTTCAGATTTCAGGTCCTGGTGGGGTCTGTGGGCAGGTTGTGTCCATGGGAAATTTGGTTTCAAGGAGCTGAGCTTCACTAACACACATGGCAAACAACTCCTCCAAGACCTCAATCTGCACATATGTAGCCAATGAAATTTTAATATTGAATAAAGGAATCACTTTGAAATTCCATCTACACAGCCTTTTGCTTCCTTTACAGCATTTCAGGGGTAACACAATAGCCAAGTAATGCAATAATAACAAAAATAACTCTAACAAGCTATGCTTGATTCCACTGCAGCACAGCCTATAAGGGCAATCTTTTCTTTCTTTTAATAATGCTTTTATTGCACAAATTTAACAGAATTATGCCCTAATTATAGTGGATTTTTTTTTATTTGCCACTGGGAGGAAATATAGCAGATGAAGCTCTTTGAGAGTGCATGGTTCATACAGCTGTATTAAATACTTCCAAGTGCTGTCTTTATGGTTGTTAACAAGTCAGGACCAGACACGCTTGCATTTTCTGAGTGCCTTTGAGGATGGCATGGATTATACTTGTATTTTTATTAGAGCTGCTCAACTCATCCACTGAGAAACAGTGTCTGACTGTGTTTTTAAAACTGGCATCTCTAACTCAAAAAGAGGAAAACAGATTCCTAAAACCAGTCAAATTACATTGCACAGAGCTAGGGCTCTAAAAGCTCATTGTTTCTGTCTAGTCTAGACCACTTTGTTTGGAATCAACACATGAAAATAAGCAATTCCTGGGCGGCTTCATTTCTCCACAGTAGATAAGTCACCAAATGGGTTCTCCAAAGATCCCTATTTTTTTCCATCAGTATTAATCTGGGATGACTATTTCATGGAAATCTAAATTTTTGACACGTAAATTTGGATGAGATGAATCCTAAGGGGGGGAAAAAAAAACCAAACCAAACAAAAAACAAACAAACACAAAAAGCCATGAAAACCAACCTTTAATTCAAGCTGAATTAGCAGGCAGGGTAAAAGAAATAAAGAAAAGCCAGTCAAGTCTCCCACCCTGAGTAGCTTCTGCACCTTCCTTCTCCCAGCCTACAGACTGAGTGGTTCATTCCTGTCCTGCTGCAATCAGTGCATGCATATTATCCCCCCAGAGATCACGTTACAAGCTGGCAACCTGGGGAATCTAGATTTGGAATCACTTTGGCCTCGTGATATTTTGAGTGTCAAGTGTGAAACAGGTGCTTGATTTGCATAAAATTATGATCACACATGTTAAAGCAAGTAAAGCAAAGTTGTTACCCGAAACCAAAGGCACCCAAAGTAACTGGTTTTCAAATATTGGTTTTCAAATATAGGTTTTCAAAAGCCATAACTAATGTCATCAGCTCATGCCACTGATGTAAATCCAGAATAACTTGAATAGTTCCACTGGTAAAACAGGTGCTGGCTCTTGGACTGTTGGCAAATCCAGTAGTCCAGGTTCCCATTACTGATTATTGATAAGTCTCAATAAAGTTTTAAATACTCAAATATTTTTTCTAAATTTTAAAAAGATGCCTCAGCAAGCAATTTACATTGGAAAGATAATTCTGATTTCTTTTCTCTCTTTGGCTAGATTGTCCATCAACAGGAGTTTACACTTCATCATCATTAGGAAATGTTTGCAATGCCTCACGATCATTGTAGTAAAAAATTACCTGGAAGTGATCCCAAAAAGAACAAAATCCCATTTAGAAATTGTCCAGAAATTGAAACTGATTTTTTGAAATTGTCCAGAAATTTAGAAATTGTTTAGAAATTGAAAGTGTTTTTGATTTTCTTCCTAGTCATGGCTAGGCTAGAATAGGAACAAGAGATGGATAAGATCAGCCAGTTAATATCAGTTCTCAGGTTCCCAGTTTTGCCTGGGAATATTTTCTTTCTTGTGGATTGAAGAGTGTTCAGATGTCAGGGAAAGCAAGGTAGGTGGCAATTCATAGAATCTCAGAATCATTAAGTTTAGAAAAGACCTCTAAGATCATTGTGTCCAGCCACCAAACCAGCAAGGCCCAATATCTAAATCCCTAGGAATAAATTTAAAGTGACAAAGTCTAAAAGCATAAATCATTTATTATGTTTGCAATAAATGATATTTTTAGCTAAAACTGGCAAATTACCTATAATGATCAATTTTTTTTAAGAATTTATGAGGAAGTAAATTTCACAGGGACTGTGTAAAACAAGAAGTCCATGTGCTTTGCCAAAAATACAGAATAAAACAGTTGTGCTGAAAAAAAGATGCCTCTTACAGACCAGTTAGACCAAAGAAGAATGTTCTTTTGGTGCTGCATTTACTCTGCAATGCTTTGACTCCAATTCCCATCTCTACCCTATAATTTCTGTGTGACTTGGTAAAAACTTTCGTCTTCCCTTTATTTTTGATTTTTCATATTTACGATGGGAAAAATAATAGCTCCTTTCCCCGTGAGGGGTTGTATTGCTCGTTATTGTTTGAAAAACGTCTTTTGGGGATGTTTTAAGTAGAATCACTCATCTCTTGAGGCCAGAATGACCTCCCCAAGTCCCTCCTGGCCCAATTTCCTAAGCCTCCGTGATTGCTTTCTAGATGCTGCAGTAATAGGGAGCAAGTGATGACCTAGACAGAAACTTTTAAATGACTCAACCAACAGAGCATCTGTGGGTACCTCTGGGACTCTCTCTCACAAATGATCTGACAGACACTCGAGAAGTTTGCCGAGGTATCCAACCTCGTTTTGCTTTTGCTCAATTTCATCTCGTTGCCCCCAGTTACGAATCCGTGAGCCACCCTCAAGGATCCCTGTCCCTCCTCGCTGCACGCAGCCTTCAGATGCTCACAGAGCTGCCAAAATCTCCCCACAACACAGCTGGGGACAGCAGGGACAGGCACCTCTTTGGAGCCCCCGAGCACTCAGGAAGAAAGCACACTGCCTGCAGAGATGCCCATGTGGATTTTCTATATTAGAGCAGCGAGCACCTGAGGAGAAACCCACCTGGTGAGCGAGCTTGCTTTCATTTAAAAAAAAAAAAAAGAAAGAAAGAAAAAACATCAAATGGTGTTTGCCTTACGATCTTAATTCAAGCACTTAATTAAAGCCAACAGAGGATTCTAAAGTGAGGAGAAAAATTAGAGCAACAACTTTTTAATTATGCTGTAGGCATTTTCTCTCTTCCTTATTCTTCCTCCAAAAATCAAACAACTCCTCCTCTAAACACACATTTAGACAAAGAAGATAGAACAATATTATTATGGGATACAGCTTGCTTAGTGCTTAGCAAGCAAGTACTGCAAATTGTCTGCACAAACCCATGACCTAAATAGAAGAATCACCCCTTACCAGGGATCCCCATGTCATAGGAGCAGAGCAGAAGAAAGAAGGGATAGGAGGCAGCTTAAATTGTGGCTCCTTTCAGGAATCTCTACCAAGTGGAAAATTTTCCATGCAGATCTTCCAATCCATGAGGATCTTCCAATGCAGAAGTGTTATTCTTCCAGTGGTGCAGCAAATTGCTGACTGCCTTCAGACAGTGGGAGAGATGGAGGCTCCTGGTCTTCATCTCCTTCCTGTCCTCATCTCCTGGAGCAACACAGCTCAGCCTGTCCACAGCAAGGAGCTGAAACTGCATTGCCCACTCTTGTTCTGCAGTATTATTGTTCCATAAAAAAAGGTTTTGCATTTACAGACAGTAAGTGATGTTATATTTCTTGGGATGGATGGGAAAATGTTCTTGTGGACATGGGCAAGCTTTAAAAGGTCCTGCTTTATGGGGCTATAAAGGCTGCTTCCAGAGCCCCACAAAGGCTGGGGGTCCTTTTAGCTCTTCTTAGGACTGAATCATAGTGCTAGAGCAAGAAAAATAGATTGAGTAACTCTGTCTCCAACCAACCTCCTTTGAGTATTTTTACTCCTTCCCAAAGAGATGGAGCTTGACCCAGAGAAAACATGGTAAAGTTTTGAGGCTCTTATTTTCATAACAGAAATCTGTAAAGCTCTAAAGATTACAGATTTTTTTCAGATCTGTCTGGACTGATAAACTCAACAGGGTTTGGACATGGCCTAAACCATGGTCCTTGTGTTTCTATAGTGCTTAATTGTGTATGACACTCCCTTGCATGGATGTGACCTCTGCCAACTCCTATTCTCCCAGACAATGCCCCAGCATGTTTCATGGGTAACCCAGGACAGTCCTAGGAATAGCCAGTTTTATTTGGAGAAACTTTTATCAAATCTGGAATATAAAAAAATGTAATAATAATGTGGCCCACAAAAAAATAACATGGGTCAAACAGTTTTTCCTTTCCTGATTTATTTTGCCTAATTTCTTAAAAAAAAAAAAAAAAAAAAAAAAGGAAAGCCCAGTGAAGTCCCAATTGGAAACATTCCTTTGTGCTCTATAAGCCTCTGATATTTCACAGAATATTTGATTGCTCTGTTTTAGCTATTCACCTTTAATCATCCTGTCTCTATTATTGTCTATCTGATTTATTTAAATATTAAGAATGATATTTTTCTGAGAAAAAACTTTTGGATTTGATTGCAGCATTTTGCTCTCATGGAATTATATTTATATCTGAAAGGATGGGGACAGAAAAAAAAGAGAAGGAGATGTAGAGACAACATCAGTAAAACACGTGCTAATAATGTGACCTTCCAAATGGTGAGATGGTCTAGATACTATAAAATAAATACAAATAAATACTTTTTACAAACCATCTATAAGGTTTTAAATCTGAAATTTAAAAGAAAATGCCAAAAGAATCAAACAAACATGATAAATATCCCATCTACCAGATAATTCAGTAGGGCAGCATCTTCTCATTTCCAAATCTACCACTTGAAATCTTTTAGCTGTGTAACACATTTTTGAATTTACCTTCTTTATGTTTTTTAATGTTGTTTTGAGATTTAGGATGGAGGATGAATCATTTTCTTTTGCAATAAGCTGTAAAGAGGGTGACTGCACAGACCTTATCCTTCATTCAACACCTCTGACTGGCTATTAGCTGCTTTCTCACTCTCCTTAGCATGGTAGAAAAGTAGCCTCAACAGTTGCCTTTCTTTTTTATTATCTTTGCCATTAAAATTACAAATATGGAGCATCCCTTAAAATAGCATGATCATTTACATTTGTAAAAGTGGGAAACTTAGTGAGAACAAGGAGATAGTATATAACATATCGAGCTTTGCTCTGAAAAATCATCAAATACCTCCTGAGAAATCGTAAAAAATTCCTTTTTTTTGTAATGTTAATATGAGAAATAATTTCTTGGGATGAAGCCATGACCAGAGTTGACATATAGGATGGTAAGTTTAGTCTTGTGGATGTGATTCACAAAAATATCTGAGAGATTTATATATATATTCCCAGTCAAATCAGTGGTAAAAGGCTCAGTCAGAAAAGGATAACAGTGAGTATTTTTGGAAACTTTCATTCAATGCTTTCAGGGTGCTCTTTGACACAACATCCTACCCAACAATTATCTGCCATAAACCATTAATGAATGTATTCACTCAATAGCTCACGACCATGAAACAAATATATTTTTTCTGCTCTACACAACCACCCCAGAGCTAAAGAAAGGTATAAAACTGTCTGCCTGTGAGACTGATGCCCTTATTTAATCACAGAACATGGGAAGCAATTACAATCATCTTTCCCACATTGTCCAAAATATTACACTTATATCCTGGTGCTTAGGATCAAAGAATATCTCAGTTCCTTGCCCTCATATCCTCATTCAGTCTTTGGCTTTGTAGATGGGTGTGCCAGAAAGGGCCCCTCATATTCCCAGTCACAGGGATTATTTTTGTCATATCAACTTTTGTCCAGAAGATACTAAAATAAGAATGCTTATTTATTCCATGCACACGAATTAGGCATCACCCTCACCCTCCCCAATCTGATTTTTCAAATAATCTTCAGTAAATAAATTATGGAGAGCTTTGCAATGAGATTAACTTGGGAACAGCACTTAAAAGAGAATATATCTTTTCCCACTAACCTTTATCTTGCTGAACCATCATAATGGTTTGGGAAGTGAAAAGATAGGATTACCAGTGCTGAAAAGCAAAAAGTGTCTGTCTCACTAATCTGAAAGAATTTGGATTATTATGTGGATTACTTCTGTAAATTTGTGTACACTGAGCTGGTGATGCTGCCTATTTATACCCAAGGCAAATGAATAAAACCCCAGGCATTAGCAAGTGTGCACACTGCTGCAGGAATCACAGGGTGAATTGCTTCCATAGGAATCAGAGAGGTACTGCTGAATGCTGGGGGGAAAAAAAAAAAAAAGAGCCTCTTAGCTGCCTAACAACCTCAAACACAAAAAACAGATAAAAGGGGAAGTATGTCTCCAAGCTGAAGACCCCAGACATGAGATGGATGCTCCTCTGTTCTCGTGTTGATGGTGTTTGTGAGAGGATATTACAGGACTGAAAAATTTTGGAATCTTACAGCAAAGCTGAGATCTCCACATTTCCTTTTTTTTGGACTGGAAACTCTATAGAAAGTTGTCTTTGAGCAGGGCTTTGACTGTGATATTCAGGGGAAAAAATAAGGAAAATTCAAATTTTCTTTTATATCCTTTAGGAATAAAAGGTGCCTTCACCACAAGCTATGGATAGTGCACATATGATTATCCTGAAATTATGAGCCTGAACTGGGCTTTGACCATACAAAAGTAATTTTTCTAGTTGACTTTGTTATTTTATTAACATATGCTAATTTCTTACTTTTTCCCAACTCTATCTTTGGTACTCTCACGCTCTATTTTCCTCTCTCCTCACTGTCTGCCTCTTATGGGAAGAAATTTCAGATGACATCTCCAGCCACTCTTTCTTTCTTGTGCTGCAGGATAAACTTCTCACTCCCACTGGAAAGAACTGGCACGTGGGATGCTGATGTCCCATGATTGCTCTGCTGTATCTTTCAGTAACCCTCAGTGACTTCCCTGCTTCACCTGTGTATTTTCAATCCTTCCACAAACACATTCCCAATCATGCTTATTAATATCCTCCTGTTCCCTACAGTTTTTCACAGCTGTCCCCAGGAAGAAACAAAACAAACAAAAAAAAAGAGGAAAGCAAATTTCCAGACAGACTTGACTTTGCCTCTAGGATATTCCAAATTTGCTAATCTCAGAAAAGGCACTCGAACACATTTCACCTACTTTTTGTTGTCTGCATTACACTTCCAAATTTCTTCCTGTACATTCTCTTCCCTTCAATAGGGAAAAAAAACCAATTTTAAGTGTGTGATTACACTGACTCACTTTCTAAGGATGCAAACAATCCCACACCAGAGTGGTCTCCTCCCTGCTTCCATTATAGGAGATCTAATCAAATCCAACATAGATTCTGCATTATAGACATTTGAATTGTAGCTATCTACACTTAGCTGAATGTCACACTAAACCTGACCAACATGAGCCATTGATCTGTTCAAATGTCCCAAGAAACTAATAGGGCACATTCTCCCTTGGTTTACACCTCTAGATAAATTCATGACTCCTAGCAAGATAAAATTCATCTTATTTTCAAAGACCAATATCATGCTATAAAATCAAAGGTCAAGTTTTACTGGGACATAATTAGAAACTTAATGTAGTTTTGTTTGGAATTCTAACCTCAGTGCTTTGACTCCATCACACTGAACAGACTGTGATCCTCTGCAATTGAGCAGAATTGCTACCACACCATTTACCTGCAGGTTTACGTGGTAATATAAAGATGTAAAGGGAAGTCAGCACACCCCTTTCCTTCATCGAAATTTTAGCTGAAGAAGCTCAGACACTCAGTGCAGCCTCAGGATGTTGTTGGGCTGCAGAAGGAAACTCTGGGCCAGCTATGAGAGGGACTGCCACTAAGCAAAACCAGCCCAAATGTACTAGTATTCATCTCTCTCTTCTTTACATTTCAGTTTTGACTATTTTAAACTTTCCTGAAAATAGTCTGAAGTTCTAGCAATGTCCTTGGAGAAATACCTTGCCTGAAAGGAACGTTTGGTTAATATTACAGTGGAAAACAAACAATTCTAGCTGCTGCCATGTTTCCCTGAATCCCTCTTCTGCTATTAAGCAAGAGTCTCAGTTCAGCAAAGAAAGAGAAGACTGGGGTTTTTGCTGGCTATGTGAGGGTATTGTTTATCATTGTTATTTAAATTGGTTTTATTTCTCTAGAAGTAGCCAGATTAATATTTTCACTGTCTTGAATAATTTCACTGTCTTGCCACTTTGTGGAACAGTGACAAAGTATGACAGAGCCAATTTGCTTTGTCCAGCCAGCCTGGCCCTGCCTGGACAGGATTTTGTGTGTTGGTGCTTTACATGGCTTTTCCCCCCACCTTAAACTTCTGAAACTCTGAAAAGCAATTTCTTCTCTTGTCTGTTCCATGGTCTCTATTACTTTCTTTCTTGGATCACCTTTTCAAGTTTACCACCTTTCCTGAGTTTAACCTTCTCATTATCCCTCTCTACAACTCCCTGAACAGAGTTTGTAGCCAGGTGGGTGTCACACCCTTCCCCCAGGCTACAAGGACAGGACAAGAGGAAATGGCCTCAGGCTGCACTGAGGGAGGTTCAGGTTGGATATCAGGAAGAATTTCTTCATGGAAAGGGTGGTCAGGGATTGGAAGGGGCTGCCCAGGGAGGTGGTGGAGTCACCATCCATGGAAATATCTAAAGAAGGGCTGGACGTGGCACTCAGTGCTCTGGGCTGGGGGACAAGGTGAGGATTGGTCACAGGCTGCACTTGATGATCTTGGACATCTTTTTCAACCTTGATGAATCCATGATTCAAAGATAAACAACCACTCCACAATAAAACCTCTGTCCTGAGAGGCTAAAACCTTTCTCTTTTGTAAACAGATGGGAGAGTCAACCCCAAATATCCAAACTCACCCAAATATCCTGACTCACCCAGAAAGTGCAGGTGTATTCCAATGAATTAAAGCATTTCAGGTGCTGCTTTCTGGCCAACTACATGAGCTGGTCACTTCCATACCATGAGACCCTCACAGCCTAAAATCATGGTGGCTGCATGCAACCTGCTTGTTAGGAATACTGTCCAGAACATGAACTGTGCCCAGGAATTGCTAAAACTGTTAAGATTTTCCATGAAAAAAATTGCATTGGGACTTATAATGAGTTCTGGTGCCTGAATCTGAGGCACCAGATTAAGGACTGTTTAATCTGCTACCATAGGTGCACTCAAGGAAATGAGCTAGTTCTTTTATTTAAAGATTTTCAACCTGATATTCAATTTTTAATTTAGTCCAAAACTTTTTTTTTCTTTTTCCTTTTTTTCTTTCTTTTTTGGTGGAAGTCAAACTTCTCTTTTGCCTGCAGTCAGTAAGAAAAGGAAAGGAAAAAATAAAAGTCAACTTGTCTTAGCCACAGTTATCAGCATGATTTGAAGGAAACAAACATAACCAGGGAAACATGGGAGGGCTTCAAATGCCTTTTAAATTGTTTTTTGCCAAGACCATCATATTGCAATCAGTGAGTAACATAATTCTTATAATGCCTCCTATTTCATCCTTAGTTATTTTTTCTTTTCCCTGATCAGACTGAAATAAAACCTAGAACAATTGGCTTCAGCAGGGCAAAGTCTGGTAGGAAGAGTGCACTATAAATACAGTGTGGAAAGATAAAGCTATTGCCTTTATTTGACAAGCTAACTGTTCCCCAAGCACTCATCCACCAGCCTTATAAAAGGAAATGCAGTTACTGAGGTCCAAATTCACCGTTGGTTTAAGTGTGTGCAATTCCACTGAAGTCAACACAATTGTATCTCTTTACTTTCGTGGTGAATTGGGACCCAGACCTTTACTGAAGTAATAAAAGGTCAGTCAGATATACAGGCAAGAGACCAAAGCTGTGGCTTTGCTCAAAGTTCTTGGCATAGGTGATAGTGTCAGTTAGCAAAACAGCTGACCAGTCAGTGAAAGAATAATCACTGGGGTATATCAGCAAGTTAGAGGTTTAGGGGCACATTATCTCAGCAGTCATGATAAATAATTACATATTTTCCTCTTCTGTAAATGCAGAGAAATATTTTTTAGCTTATGCTGGAACAGAAGTAAGGTGAAAAAGTAATGTGGCTGAATACCTTCAAGATAACACGGAGTATTTGCATTAAAAGACAAAATTAGTCTGATACTAATGAGTTTCTTGTACCATTACATATAATTCCTTCTGAAGGCATTAATTAGTAGAACTGAAAGCCTCCACTGGCTCATGAGAGCAGAACAATTTGTCTCAGTCACTGTCACATTTGGGAAAGCTCAGACAGTACCCAATCACATCTAAAGTGGCAGGAGTCATACATATAGACAGAAAATAAGGATGAGTCCCACCAGCTGGATATAACTTGATCTCATGGTCCCAGGATCTCGTTTACTCATATTGTTACAGTGCTTAGGATAGCACAACAGGACACCAACCAGGACTCACATTGTCTGAGTTGAGTGTGTAGTTAGGAAACTAGTTTAAACAGCTTGTTCAAACTAAGGCTCTCTCTTTAGTCAATGGAGATTGTATAATTAGTAAAAGCAATTACCATCCTGATAGCAATTCTCCACAGCAAGGAGATTTGTGTGTTGCCTGTAGCACAAATGGCAGAAGACGTGCATGCAGGAGGACTTTGGAGGGCAATGCAGGGGGTGACCCACAGAGTCAAGACAAAACCACCAATGACCAATAACCATGATGTAAATACATTATAAGCCAATCTTACAGCAGTGAACCTACCTCATCATTCTGTTATTCCATTTCTCACCCACATTTCTGGATCACAGCCTAAGATACCAGAAGGGGCAGCATGAAGAAAATAAAAAGGAAACAAATAAAACTGCAATTATAAGGAAGTTTTCAGAATATACCAAATTTATATTTATTGAGAAATAGAAAGTTTTTTGTCAAGACTGAATAAAGTGGATTGAATTAATTTAAAAGTTAGATGGTTGAGGATACCAGTTTATAGTAGGTAGTAAATTTACAATGATAGCAAGCCTACTAACCCCAGGTGCCATGACCATTGAGGACTAAGGATGGCAGATCCTGTATAAGATTGAGAATCTCTCAATCTCAAATGTTCTCAAACTCTTATACTTCAGAGAACGCTGGGAACGTGACCTGAGAGCTCACCTCTACAACAGAGGAGAACATTAATCACAAATCAGAGAACTATCAAAGGGCAGGAGCACTCCTATGGAGACAGACTGAGAGAGTTGTTCATCCTGAAGAGAAAACTTTGGGATGACCTCATTGCAGCCTTCCAGTACTTGAATGGGGCTTACAAAATTGGCAGAGAGACTTTTCACATGGGCAGATAGTGACAGGACAAGGGAGAATGATTTAAAACCATTATCTCTCCTAAAAGATGAGAGATTTTTATTAGATGTTAGGAAGAAATACTTTACTCAAAGGTGGTGAGGCACTGGAACATGTTGCCCAGAGAAGTTGTCTATATCCCATGTCTCATCCCTGGAGTGTCCAAGGCTGGGTAGGACAGGTGTTGGAGCAACCTGGGCCAGTGGAAGGTGTCCCTGCCCATGGCAGGGGGTGGAAATTGATGATCTTTAAGGCCTCTTCTAACACAAACCATTCTGTGAGTCTAAATTTGTTTAATCTACTTTTAAAACCTTTTACTGGTGGAGATTCCACCACCTGCCCAGGCAGAGCTAGCCAACACTTAGAAAGTTTACCTGATGACAAACCTAAATCTTCCATGCTATAGTTTAAGCTCATTGATTCCCATTCTGTCCTCAGTGAATATAGAGAGCATTTCCTCTATTTTTGCAACAAACTTTTCCTTGGCTGCAGCCTGTTTTCCTTCCCAACACCTTTCTTCTATCTTCTTTTCTCATTAAATTAAAAGTAATCCTAAAGTATGAGTAGAAAATATTTAATATATTCACTGATTCCACAGGCTTTATAATAAGCAGGTTATCTGCAAGAGTATAACTTGCAAATATGAGATTTTGAAGCCATGTGCCTAATTTAAATATATATTTTTAATTTTCATTTGGGATTGTTTGAGTTATGAGGCTTGCTTTAAAAATATTCAGATCAGCCTGTGTTTTCCTCCAACTCTCAAAGGGTTAAGCCCTTGGCTGATAATTCCCTTTGCAAGTCAGATCCTTCATTACCTCTAGAATCCTTAGAAGAGGACATATTTCATTTTTTAACTGGAGCACGTCTAAGGATCCGGGGAAAGCCCTGTCTCGTAGCATTTGATGTAGACAAGAAGAGCAAGGTGGCATCAGCCTCTTCCTGTTTAGCCATGAGCCAAGGAGCTGCACCAGTGTACAAGTGACACACAGAACACATGCAGCAGAGCAGCAGCTCAATCTGCACGGCAAATAACCCTCTTTGGTGGCTCAGCATGGCTGCTGGCCCTGAGCTGTACTTCCAGTAATTGACATAGTTGCCCAATGCTACAAAACAAACTCAGAAACTATTCTCATTAGACGTCCCCCTGGTTTGCTGCTCGGTTATTGTAAAACCCAAACACTGAGCTTCCTACCAGCGTGGCTCTGTTTTTAATTAGTTCTGATGGCACTGGGCGACGCGCCAAGGAAAAAAATGAACTTCCTGTGATTGAGGCTTGTTGCTCAGTATGTTGCTTCCTCCACACAGAGATTGTTTTCACAACATTTTCTGAAAAGGAGCTACTGACTATGAAATAACAGAAGTTTTTACTGCTTTTGATTTATTTTTTTTTATTCTGCCTTCCATGCTTATAAAAGGCGGCTCAAAGTCAAGGTTCTGTAAAGTTACTGTGTCATTATTTTGCCTTTGTGTGACTCGGCTGATTAAAGACATCCTAGCAGATTAATTTTTTAATAGAATAAGCACAGGCTCCTGTTTAAAAAATTTAAGACCAAGGGCTTTTTAATGGCTTAAATAAATTAATTTGGATATGCTCAGGCATGGGGTGGGGAGGGACTTGAGGCTCATATTCAACAGCATAAGTTGTCACAGTGTGAGTAAGGGTGAGGGAAATAGCAGAGAAATGTGATTCAAAAGCAGAATTATATCTCCATGTGGCAATGTGATGAGTCCTAGCAGTCCCCTTCCTTTCCTTTTATGGGGCTTCTCAAGTTAATTTGATGTGAAAGACTCAAACACAATCACTTTGTTCTGATGAACAAAGGTGGGATTGACAGCCATACACCTACATCTAAGGGTCTCAGAAGGGCATGTCTGTGTTTGTGCTGTCCCTGATTTGGGTCTGAGAAGATGAAAACCCAGTTGATGCCATCACTGGAGTCCAGCGAGCAGTTGACCTGACCAAATGCAGGCAGGTATTTCTTGTGTGAGCTAAATTGCTTTCCAGGCTCCATTGACTTGTCTGGGCAGGATCTCCACTGATCATGATGGGCTGGACAGCAAGAGCAGATGAACCATCCAAATTTCAGATTCCCGACTGCAGACCTACATAGGAGTAGGTGCCTGCCTTCAGGTGTGTGAAACTGCTCTCCAGACTCCCACTGACAACACTGATAAGTGCTTGATTAACCACACACACACAGATATCCAGGGCTGTCTGAGATGCCCCCAAGCCTCATCCTGCATCCAGCTGTCTCTCTAGAAGAGTGTGGCTCTCCTGGAAGTCCAGGGTTATATCTCACAACCCCATATGGGTGTCTCACAGCCCCTTGAATGTCTCAGGTGGGCACCAAAAAACTATGTCAAGTCAGATTTGAGTTCTCAATTTTCAGTGACAGCAATGAGAGCTTGAGCACCAAGTACACACACAAATTCCCATGCTACCATTATCAGAATTAGACAGCTGCAGCAGGGGAGGAATCTCACCTGCCATGCAACTTTCCCTGGATTGATGCTACTTTATTTGATCCACTTGTAATCCTTTCATGACTAATTCTGTGCTTTATAAATTTCATATTAAAAGATGGTTTAGGAGAAAAGAGATAAACTCATCCTGAAAGCTTCTTGAACCTGGTTTGTACACTTGGGTGTCAGCTATGACAGCCTGCTTGCCATTGCTCAACTGTTTTGTGGCAGCCTCATTTCTACATGTATATAAAGAGAAAAAAGAAGTGATCCAGACAATTCAATTATAATGTCAGTCAGAATAAAAACAGAAACAGTGCTTTTCTGTATCTTTGTACTTCTGGAATTACTTGTCTTACTTTTTAAAAAGTAGCATGAAGTGCATCAAAGCACATTAGTGTATAAGAATCACTCTGATGGCATTTGAAAGCACAAAATGCCAGATTTCAGAAATGACCATTACTACAATGGGTATTAAATCTGCAGACCATGCAAATAACTGGAACACTAAACAGGATAATTTATCTTAATACTATTCTTTACTTCTGCTTATATTTATTTGATTAATTAATTTTTAGGTAGAAGACAGCCTTTCTGAAATACAACCAAAAATATAGAATATAATCGCTGCTTCAAGTAAATTTTCTTCTCTGTTGAAAAAAGTATGAAAGGATGTCGAGGCGGGTAGGAAAAGGTAGAAAATTCTACCAAAAACTAATAAATAAAAAGGCTCTGGAGATTCCTGAGCCATGGATCACCAGAAGCAGGAACTACCTAGAAATGTACTTGGCACATTGTACAAGTCTTATGCACCCTTTATTGAGTTCAGTCAAAACACAGGACATTTTACCAGCAGACCCACTTTGCATTCAGCCCATACTGAGCTGATATTTTCCTCGTGTTCCTTGGGAATCTTTCCTTACCTGATCTTGAGTAATGAGCTATGGCTGAGACAACTGATGCTTTGCTGCTGCTTTTGGTTGTCCTGAAAAGATTGCCAATCAGGATGGAATGGAAAACTAATGTCCTTCATCTCAGAGCACTGATTTTGGATTCTGGAGACGTTTAAGAAAATGGAAAGTCTTGAGAGAAATTTCTATGAGCAGATTTTTTTATGTGTTTCAGTATTCCAGGGCCTACAAACACCAATACAACTGGTCTATCAGCCATATCCCAAAATATGGTTCCACCTACTATCCTTGTATAAAAGCATGGCTTCCAGCCACTCTTAAGGAAGAAAATTTGAGGATAAAATCACAGAATTGTTGAGATTGGAACATCTGGAGATCATCTTGTCCCATACCTCTGTTCAAGCAGTCACCTACAGGAGTCTGCATACTATCAAAACCACACAAAAGCTAGACAGCTCTGGTCAAGAGCAGTGATGGGACACATGGGCATTCCACATCCTAGGCAAGAATTTGCAGAAGTCATGAGTCACAGAATGAAGTTGCTTCTGGACATGTTGGTTTGTCTTGGCACTGGCACCAAGAGGTAGCTAAAAACAGATGCAAGGCCAGCTGCTCTTCTTGTAGTTTCATTCATTTATGGGTAAAAGTAAGGAATCTCTCTGGGGTTGAGAAATATAACCTAAGTCCTAACTGGGAAAACAAATGCAAACTAGGCAGGACACCAATACCTTATTTATCTCAAAAGCTGCTGGTCCTGTGTCTGGGCAACTGAACTGAGCCCAGAGGGTTCCCAAAATCACAGAACAGCAGAGTTTAGAGGGGATGTCTCCACATCATCTAACCATCCCTCTTGCACAGAGCACAGTCACCTTGAACATGTTGCTCAGTGCTGTCTCCAGTCAGCTTCTGAGAAGGGTCTGCTTTTGTCTCATTTGCCCTCACCCAGGAACCTTTTCTCCAACCTGAATAATCCCTGTTGTATTCATCTGTGTGAGAAGTTAAAGAGAAGTTTATGAGTTCATATCTTATTATGTCCCATCGCTATATCTTGAGTTTGGTCTAAACTTGAGATGCAGGCAGTGATGAATTGGACACACCAAGGTCCTGCTGTGCAGAACTCACCCATGAGCCTGGTTTTCTCTCCCAGTATCACCCTAGGCCATTATTAATATTGTGGAATGGTTTCTCAGCTCTACCTAAACTGTAGCTCCAGTAAGAAATCAGGCATAGTGGTATTTAAAGAGCAGAGGGCTCCAGTGAAGTCTTTGAGTCCCTTCTAATAAATAAAGGGGCTCCAACAGAGATGGAGAGGATCTTTGGACAAGGGCTTGGGCTGACAGGATGAGGGGGAATAGCTTTAAACCAAAAGAAGGGAGATTTAGATTAGATACTAGGAAGAAATTCTTGATGATGAAGATGGTGAGGAACTGGAACAGATTTCTCAGACAAGCTTTGGATTCCCTATCCTTTGAAGTGTTCAGGACCAGGTTGGACAGGACTTGGAGCAACCTGGTCTGGTGGGAGGTGTCCCTGCCCATGACAGGAGGTTAGTGCAATGCTTTAATGCCCCTTCCAACACAAACCATTCTATGATTTTTTTGCAGTATTTTTTAGAGAAAACGCTTCTCAGCAAAAGTAATCCAACCGTAAAACATCTATGATTTTTTTTATTAAAATCTTGTGCCTTTGTTCTGATATTTTTCATTTTCCTACCCAATCTTGGCTCCTTTTCCTACAAGAATTTCACAGAAAAGCCCTTACAAATCATGCTTTTTCTGTCCTGGTTCTCCAAGGATTTTGCTGAAAGGTGGTATTTTATTCTTCTGATGGAATTTTAGGTGCCTAACTCCAAAAAGCATGTAATTCTATCAGCCTCCTTTATAAATCTCAATTTTCAAATGGTTTTGCAGGAGCTATACAGGTTGGCTTAATTTACAATGTTCCACCCTGACTGAACAGGGTATCTATCAGGATCCAGTCCTAAAAACTTGGGCATTCAGATTTAGCTTACACAGAGCAAGTCACAATCTGAAATTCCAAAGCAGGCACTGTTGTGACACGAGGGATTAATTTGATTCTGTATTTAGATTAACAGTATTTGTACAAATACTGAGTTAGAGCTGATGTCAATCTTTTATGCTAATTGCTATTTAGACCCATACAAAGACAAGCTTTGCTGGACCACTTTTGTAAGATTGCTATCTATCTGCTGTGGAGAGATTTACATTTGTTTTCCATTAGCATTAATAGGAGCTGTCCACATAAATCACTCATCGCCCGTAAGAAAAGATAAAGTCCTACTAAGTTCAGAGAACACAGGCTTTCCCAATTGAAAAATCTATTAATAATAAAATCCCAACCATGTAAATATCTGACATCTGAACTGTATAGTAAATAAAGTGGTCCATGAAGTGATTGCTTCAAGGGGAAGCAATGCTTGGCTAGTTCCAAACCATTTTTAAAAACTCGTATAAATCCTCTGGTATTGGTAAAAACATAAATAAATCAAATAGCTGCAGAGAAAGGAGGAGGAGCAGGAGCATAGTAATTTCAATTGTTATTTTTATTGGCCTTTATTTTGTTCTACGAGGTAGTGACAGATCCAATAAAACACCTTGTTTTACACACAGGGAGTACAAAGATTACTAGAAAAGATACAGAAATCTCTTAGCTAATCCAGATGTGACTGGCCAAGAGCTCATTCAGGCTGAGAAGTTAAAGGTGACCAGATGCAATGCTTGCTGCCTTGCTCCTTGTTGCTGCTCCTTTCAAAATTGATGCAATTTATCTCACTAGGCCAGGAAAACACAGAGATCACTGGCCAGGACTCCCTGGTACCTGGCACTGGGCCAGCCTTGATTATGATCTGTGTAGCTCTCCAATATGATGGCACACAAAAGACAAAATCAGAATTGTTTTCCCCTTTCTGGTGATGTAAACCTGGATTGATTCTAGTGGGGTTACAATAAAGTACCAGTGAATAATCAAAAGAACCAAGTTCTGTCCATCATGTTGCCATCATTTAATCCTCTCTGCACCGAGTGCTCTTTTTCCAAAGGATTCTATAAATGGGTTGCCAAAAGCTTTTATCTGTGCTTTAAAATATATTCACACATATTGTATTTTCTTCCATCCTTAAAAGGGCAACACTGAGAATTAACTAGAAATCATTGGCACAACACTGTGCCATTAAAAGTCATCTATTAGAAAGCAAACTGGATGCAATGTTACATTGTGCAATTAATGCCTAATCACTTGACATTAATGAAATGAGCAAAGTGAGCATTGTGGGCATACCTGGTGTGTGAGAGAGGGGAAGTTTTCTTTTCAGAAAACACCATATTTTCTGTACTAAAATACCTCATGGGAATAAAACCATTTAAAATATACTTTTTGAGTTTCATAGGTGAGTGTCTAACAAAATTATTCTGGCTATTTATAATTAATTTATTACAGAGAACACATAATTTTGGCCAAATACCTTCTCAGAAAAGATAAACAACCCTAAAGAAATAAAATCTTTAGAAGCAACTCTTTTCCCTGGAAAATTATCCTGATAGATCCACTGAGCTTTGGGCTTGAAAACTGAGATTACAATTTATTCAACCACAAGATCTCTGGATCTAATGTCTCTGTCTCTTTGTCACAATAAAGAGCCTTCCAGTGTGGCATGAAACCTCCCTGGAGAGGCAATTCTGGTTGTGCTGATACAGTTCATGAACTGATTTACTCCACTTGGGGTCTGGCCAAGGTTTTACCATGGGCCTTGGTTATTAGGTGGAGAGGAACAATTCCTCTCTCTTAAGGAACACTGTGGCAGCCAAAGGTTAGATTGATTTTGGCTGCCATACAGCAACATCTTTCCACTTTATCAAAGGCCTGATAAGCTTGGATTCACACTTGATACTCAGTCCAAATATCCATTGGATTTGTGTAGGAAGTTGGTTGGAAAGAAACAACCATATGTGTGATAACTTAAAAAACTTTGAGACCTGCAGGAATGGATGGGCAGGGTGGGAGTGAAGTGCTGCACTTGGCAAGGAAATAAGAGGGGAAAAAATAAAAAGAATAAAAATAAAAGCTGGTAAATTCTTACATACTATGACTTGCAATATCTTATTGTCATATTCTGAATAAGCTGCTGAATTGTACTCATATTTTTAGGGGTTTCTGAGATCCTCACAGAAGAGTCATTGCTGTTCAGGACCCATCACAGGAAATAAAGATGAGCAGGCAAACAGACAGGTAGATACTGAGAATATTTTTGTAGCTTCCCTTTTAGCACAGTATCACAACAGGGTTTATAGCACAGTGGCAGACTGCAGAGCCCTACATGTTATGTACATAGATAAAATATAAATGTGAAGAAATCATTGAGTAAATGCAAAAAAATTAGACTCTTTCTCATCTAAACAGAAGTATATGAATGTATATCTAGTGATAATTATTTAATTAGGAAGCTTTATTTTTTACAGACACAGGTCATTCTTCTGGTGCACAAAGAGGTTCTGCAGACCAAAAATAATAAAAATAATGATTAGAATAAACTTTCCATAACAGAAGAGGCTGACGATGAAAAAGAAAGCTTTGTCCTGTGAGTGCTAAGAATAATAATAGACAGCACCTTTAGTAAAAAAAATAACATTGATATTTTACATCTAAACACTTTCAACCAACAATGTTAAGACCTTCCATAAAAAATAAACAAATCTTCCTTAAAAAATGCAGTGATTGCACATCTATGTACACAGACAAGCGTGTTGAAAGAAGAGATGCTGTGATAGAAGAAGAAAATCAAAAAAAGAATGGAAATGGCCGATTCTTTCTTTGTGCCATATTTTCTCTCTCATCCTTGCATATTTGCATTAAAGTGATTGTGAATAATGTACATTTGACCAGTGCTGTCTGCGGAACTAATGCCTATTAAAGTGATGGGAAGTAGCATATGTTGTGCCTTGGGCAGAGAAAGTCCAATCACCCCCACTGTGTGCAAGTCTCCAACTAAAATGCAGGGCAGCCTGGGTTTTATCCTAAATGAACCCAGCAGGGAGAAACAGGACATAGTCTCTCATTCCACATTTAAGCTTCTAAACTAAGGCTTAAAGAGTTAGATTTGGAAAAAAGGGAACTGTAACATCCATCATTTAATTTACTCGTGGAGCTAATGTTATTTTATCTTTTCCTGGTGCTAGGAATACAAAAGAAAGTGGTGAAGCAAGGGAAGTGGATCTGTATGCAGGTTGTTTCAAGAACTGAGATGCATTTGCTTTATTTGCAGCAAGAGAAAGAAAAAAGAAAGAAGGGAAAAAAGGTCAAAAAAGAAAGAAAAGAGAGGGAAAAAAACCCAACCTTCTTCCCTCCTGTTATGCTTTCACATTTTCTGCCAGTGCACGATTTTGTCAGTAATTGCAAAATGGTTTGGGTTTGTTTGGTTCCACTTTTATGTTCCTGCACTGTACTAGAAATGTTCTGTTATTTGAACAGTTTGTAAAGCTTTTTTGAGCTGTATTACATAATCTTCCCAACGACCTCCAGCATCAAGTTCAGATCTAAAGCAGTCTTTCTTCTACCTGTGTGAACTCGATAGCTGGGGAAAAAAAAAAAAAGGCAATTACAGAGCTGTACGAGAATAACAAATTCAGCTGAACTAAGGAAATAAAAATTGCCGAATTGTCATGTTTAGATCTGTAGCAACAAATTTTGTTTCATTACCTTCGGCATTACAAAAAGGAGAGGGAGCAGGGGGTAGAAGGGAAAGGAGGCAAAGTATTTTGTTTTTTTTTTATAGATAGTATTCATAGGAGGACTTCTTTCCCTTTTCCATGAAATAAATCTGTCTTAAATAGAAGTGTATCTCTTAGTGATGTGGAAAAACATTTGCTGCCAATGTAAATCAGGAGCAGTGGCAGTGAAATGAATGGACTGGCATGGGATCCCAATTACAGCAGTGCACAGTCTGTCTGTTCCACCCAATCCAGATTCATGGTCAGAAAATAGATCTAAACTTCTTTTTTTTTTCAGAGTAAACTGAATAACGATTCAATTTATTTTGTAACCTTGAGAGCAGATTATTAGCATGTCTTAAGCATTAATTATCACTAGGTAAGAGTTTCGGAGTTGATACCTTCCACTGTCTCTCCATAGGGTCTAAACTAAAAGTTCTGACACCAGTTAGAGCCAAAGCCTGTCTTAGACCTACCACTGAAATTCAGATGCAGGTTTTTAGTCTCAAATTCAATTACATCCCAGCTTCAAAATCCAAAGTGAGCTGCTTATTTGCACTTCTGCTCAGCTCGTTACTGTAGATAGAAAATATCTCCATTTTTCCCTGTTTATTGCTGATGCTATTTAACGTTAAAAGGTAATGGGTAAATAGAAAAAGAAAAAAGAGGGAGAGAATGTATTGCTGAGATAATTACAAGAAGAGGCCATTCCCATTAACAGAGCTTAAATTATATGATTAGACTTCTGTTATTTTCCTCACTGTTGCCTAGGAAATGTACACTGGCTTTGGAGGAATTATTTCAGATTTTATTTCTTCCTTTCTCTTATCTTCCCTGAATAATTCTTTAATACCAGCCATAATAAAAGCCCTGTTGAATACTCAGAGACTCAGCTGTATTCCACCACAGTGAGCATCCTGCATCCCCACTCTGGGGCTCAGCACTGCTTTGAGCCACTCCAAGCACATTTGCCCATAAATATTGACCGTGTCACTCAAGGCTCTTCTGCCCCTTCCCTTGCTGTTATCATTTGGGACTATGGAATTCCACCCTGAGCTGGATTCCTAAGCTATGGAACCTCACTCTGGGCTGGAACCCCAAACCAATCTTGCTAAAGAGGATGAAGAGAGGGAGACAATGAAAGTTCAGGCAAATAATTCAGGTGATTTCCCAGTGAAAAACAACAACCACAGTGAAAGAACACAAACCAACCAAACAAGCAAACAGCATGAAAAAGAGGCAGGAGATATGTGGTTTCAGGTAGATGGTCTTCATACTTTAATACAGAAAGCAGCTTAGTCAGTTAAGAGCAGCTCTGAGGTCACAGTTCTGACAAATAAATATCTTATTCAATCACCTGCCAAACTGAACAGGCCAATAAAAGTGCTGTTTAACCTTGACAGAGCTGAAGCACTTGCAGACCTGAGCTTGGCCCTGCCTGGTTTTGTCCAATCCTGGCTGCATTCACTGGAGCTGATCCTGACCCTGACTCAGCCCATGGGCTCACATTCCCATTCCCAAAGAGGTGCCTGGCACCCTGGGCTGCAGGCTGCCCCCATCCTTCTCCAGAGGTAGGGTCCTGTTCCAGATTAAGAGACTCAACTTTGATGTCTACGAGCAGTGTCTAAGCTGGCAAGAGTTTTTTCTGCTCCTATCATCAATGGAGATATCAGCTGTACAGTCAGTAAAGTCATGCCAGGGTCATTTTGCCAACAGGTACAGTTTAGCCAGAGTATGATTTAAACTCTCCCAGCCTCCAAAATGAGATGGGCAGATTCAAACACTCCGTTTGCAAGACTTCCTGGTCTGTGCTAATCCAGCCAAAACCATTTCCACCCTTGGGTCCTGACAGTGTTTTATTTCCTAGAATAGATGTTGCTTAGATATCTGGCTTAAAAGAAGATGAATTGTTCTCCAAGCTCCACTGACTGCATTAACTGAAAGCTGGATTCAAGTGCTCAGCCATAGGTGTCTAGTGCCACTTGTGATAATGTAGCATATTTGATCAAGAGTCCATGTCCCTTATATGTTCTGTGTCACAATATAGGATCACAGACAGGCTGGGGTTGACAGGATTAAAGACTTAAAGACTACCTAGCTCCACTCCCCCTGCCATGGACAGGGACACTTCCACCAGAGCAGCTTGCTCAGTATCTAATAACCTGACTGAGATGTAGCCAGCAAATCAGCAGCATCATTGTCTCAGATGACTCAGTAAAGCTTGGGATTTAGTTATCTAGAATAAATTTATATATATTATTCAGAAAGGGAATCCCACACTAGAATTTCTGAGTTCACCACTCCCTCTATCACCTAAAGAAGATGGCAGTGAAGGGACACTCCTGATGCAGCTGGTGAGAGTAAACTTGCAATGGAGGTTTTGCTGGAGTGAGAAATTCAACACTGTAAAATTTCTCTCCTTTTACTGCACTGTGAGTAGGGTTTGATCCTTCAGGCCTACTAACAATCTAAATCCACTCATCCTTCAGGCCTACTAACAATCTAAATCCACTCATCACTATTTTAAGTTGATATGCTGTCATAGCCAAATTAGAGACCCAAGTGGCTATTTGAACATCTCTCTCTCTTGCTTGTTCCCACACAAAACAAGATCTAAATATGTTCCTATACGTCTTGTACATCTGAAACTAGAAGAGAACAAGGAGCAAAGTCCAGAACCAAAGGTGCACGAAATCTAAATAATTCTAGGCATCAGCTCTGACCCCAGTTAGAGGGCAGCCATCCTTCCCCTGCATCACTGGATGCTCATTCTGGATACAGACTGTGGCCACTTCAAACCAATGGCATAATGTTAAGGCATTTCAAATACAAACTTGATTCAGGTATTTAAGACTTAAAGACTCTTTTCACTGCAAAAGCCCAGAGGGAGAAGATTTCAAGGGTCCTGAGTGGTGGGAACAAAGTGTCAGTTGTCCCTCACGAAATTACATCACTTCCTAGGGATCTGTGCCATTTCTATATTTGAGTTTAGCCTCGATGCTTTAAGTGGCCTCATTCCCTAGTTTATTTTGACTGTCTCTTCCCAGTCTTTGTTTTTATATACTTACCCATTATTAGTTCACTCCTCATAATTATGGCTCCACTTTGGGTGGTGTGTTTTAGCTTCTCCCTTGACACTGGTGTTGAAGAATGAAATAGTCTCTGGGCACCCTCTTTGGTGTACATCCTCCTTAAACATTTTTTCTGAGTTCTGAGATGTGCTCACTGCTGCTTGCCTTATGTTTCTGTCTGTCCTTCATTCTGCAGACTTTTTAGTTCACATTTAAGGAACCGGGACAGGAAGAAAAAAAAAGGAAGATGGTTGTGAATTGCAGCCTGAAACAAAGACATGGCTAAGACAATAAAAAATCCTTACAATTATCCAGTTTGACTTTACACAGACATCTGAAAGTTATGTAACATGATCGTTTATGATAACACTCCCCAGATCTATTAAGCCATGTAATGATGAAAACAAAATGATTAAACCAATATGAAGGGTTGGGAACCAAAGTTAGTTCAAAATTTCGACTCATACTCCACCCTATGGAAACTAAGCTTTTTAAACACCAAATTAACTGGTTTTTGGTGCTTCAATTCTCTTCATTATTGCAAACAGAGTTCACAAATGCATACCAAAATTGGAGACAGCCTCAGAGCTGTGCTCAGCATGTGAGTTCTTGTCCTTTTTGAAGTCAAAGAGATTTTCACCATTAACATCAACTGCCCCACAGTTCCTTTTCTGGTGCTTTTTATACAAGCACCGATACAGTTTTGAAAAAAGGCAACTATTCTGCGACAAACTGAGCTCATAGCTTGGTAGTTCTTTTGCCCCATGGGTATATTGTACCTCACTGCTAAAAAGCTTTATAATAAAATGTAGGAGATGTTATAAATAGACTCAGTGATGCCACTAGGTCAGTAAAAAAAAAAAAAACTAATTCCTTCAAAGATGGCTGGACAGTACCACATCTTGCTTGGTTTTTTTGGTCTTATTTATTACTAATTTCAAAATGCATCTATTTGTCCTGTGAGTGGATGTGTTTGGCAAAGAAATTACAAGCAGCTACCACCGAGCACAGATGTTCATTGTCATCATTGATAGCAACAAATATCATCAGTCCAAACCAAGATCACTCCTCTAAGGGGAAAGTATATATAGCTATCATTCAAAAACCTCAGCTCACATCCTTGATAGTTCAGTAACTCACAGTTTTGCCAGTGGGGATGATAGAAGTTTCTTTGTTGTGATGGATGCATTTGCCATTACTCACCATACCAGTTCTCCCCTCCCCTCCAGCTGTTTTACTGTGGTACAATATCCAAAACCATGAATCTTGCAGTATCCACTCTGTAACATTCCAGCCTGACAAAATTGGAGCTAATAGTTCAAACTAGCTGAAACATCAAGTGGGAAAGAGTCAAAGAAGACTTTTCATTAAGGGCATTGACTATTGGGGAACTGGGAGATAAATGGTGATCCAGTAACCATCCTTGCCAAATCAGAAAGTTTCAGTGTATTGATTGCCTCATTATCACTGAATTAATTACAGCTGTATCTCTCTCTAGATATTTAATTTATAGCTTGATATTAGGACTTGCTTTTCTTGACAAAACTATGAGGTTTTGTTTCAAGATTCTCTGAAGTTTTAGGTTTGTAATTTTATTTGTTTCTTTTCAACATGAATTGTATGTTTTTCAAAAGGATGGTGACCTGGAAAATTAATCTCTGCTTATCCATGCAAACAGACACAATATCTCTGCAAATTTCCAGTCTGCCAGCTCCTTCTGAGATAGTTCTGTGAACCTACAGCTAGATGAAAAAGGGTTTGCATCTATTTCACTGGAATCAGTGTGACTCTATATTCACAGTGTGATGGAGTCCAATGACTGTGTCTGTGGTGTGCCTGTTGGTAAACAAGAGACTAAATTAAGAAAACCAATTTAGTTCATGTGATCGAGCAGGTGGTCACAGCCTCTACAGAAAAAATAATTTCAATGATCTCAAAACCAAGCCCCGACTTCCTGTTTATATGTATATGCGGTAATTACAAGATCAGCTGCCTTCCCAGTTTGGGGATCTACCTGAGATCATTGTCTCTGAATGGTTCCCACCTAAAGGCCAACAGCAGCAGGAAAACTATTCAAGGTCTAGAACAGGCAGTCCAGGTGGAGTCACCATCCCTGGAAGGGCTTTAAGCCCTTTAAGAAGTGTAGATGTGGCACTTGGGAGCATGTGGTGAATTTCGGCAGTACTGGGGGAAGGCTTGGACTCAATGACCTCAGAAGTCTTTTCCAAACTAAACAATCCTATGTTTCTATGAGCCAATAGTGCACTGCATTGAATGTAGCATTTCAGAACAGAAGCCCCATGTGAAACAAGGGTTTGTGAGTTTTTACTTCTGCTCTTTTAGCATTTTTTTTATTTACTTGGTTAGCATTCTTATATTTGATAGAAATTATCTGAGGTGTCATCTCATAATTTGTTTATTTCCAAGTGCCCACTTAGACAGATATTGAAATACTGGCATGGGAAGATTAGGCATCTAAGTTCAATCAGGAAAATAATCATAGGTGCAAACCAGCTTGGGTGTCTGAATAGACAGGGCAGCTTGGTTTTCAGTAAGCTCTTTTCTGTTTCTGTGATATTATCAAACATCACTTAAATATCTTATTTATGTTCTTATTTTAAAATTATTTATTTTCTACTTCCATCTTTGAAGGCGTCATAATGAATAGGGTGAAATCTAATATTGGATCATATCTGCAGTATCTCAGAGCAATTGTTAAGAAATCCAATGCAGTTAGACTTTGCAGGCTAATTTATCTTTGTTTTAATGATGTAAAAGAAAACACATTGAGAAGAAAACAAAAATAATTATTTTCTAATGTGGGAAGGTGCAGGACTTTCACAGATGTTTATGATTTTGACTGATTTTACACAAGGGATACAATTAACACATGATTAGTTTTTTGGGCTTTTTATTGTTTGGTGGCTTTTTAAGGTGAAACTGTTTTCGTTGTTTGATTTCAGGTCCAGAGTGAACAACAAAAAGATCAAGAGAGCACACATCTGTACTTGCCAGGTTCAGCTGTGGAGATCATGTTGCTGAAGGAGAACCAAGGAGGGTCACAACTGGCAAACTGTCTCAAATGACTCCTTAACCACATATTCCCTCATCTGGGTTTCATTCACAACTTCTTTCACCCCAAACATACTTACAGCTTTTGCAGGCTGAATCCTGTTAATTTGCACCATTGGTAGCTCCTCCACATGCAGAAACCATTCTTGATCTTAGCTGTGCGCTGCAAGAGTGCAGAAACCTCAAAGTTTAAATTGGAAAACCTCCCTTTCCTCCCACTTTGAGTGCTGGACAATGCTGTTCACTGGCAGAGGAAGAGAGGGATTATTATCCTTTGAAGGAAGCAGCCTAAGAAACCATGGCCCTGAAGTCTGAGAGCAGACAGACACTTGTTGGCTTGTTGAATTTTTATCTACAACTTGCATTAGGCTTTGTCTTTTTAGGAGCAATAATAAGGAATCCAGATCATTACAATAACACCTCCCATCACTTTCATCCATCTCAAATATCTGTGGAGTTTTTCTTTTTTATAATCAAGTACAACTTGTAAAATAATAATAATTACCTCATGAGACAGATATGAAGCTTAATTAAATAAAGACTGATTATCAGAAACTTGGAGCATGTGCAGAGCCAGTTTGCTATAGCTTTTCTATTGCTAAGCTTTTCTGCAGATCAAGCCTGGGCTGTACAAGAAGTGAGATATGAATCATCTGTATCAAAAGAAATATGACTCATTCGAGGCAGAGCCATCCAAGACCACAAACGAGACATTATTTTGATAATGAGAGATTTATAGAGGAGGCACAGAAAGAAGGATCTCCTGGTTCTTTTAACCCAGCCCCTATTCTAGGCCCCTACACAATCTCCTTAAAAATGTAATAATCTTCACTTGAACATCTTGCCTGAGAAGGACTAGCCAGCAATTCATACAAGATAGAAAGCAGATGAGCCTCCGTCATTTTTACACCTAAACTCAAACCAGACTTCTTCAAGTCCTTCTGTTCTTTTACTGCTGGTTTTGCAAGCTGAGACTGGAAGTGGAAATGCCAAAGCATCCCAAAGATGGGCAGCATTTGTGATGGGATGAGAAGCAGATGTTGAAGAAATCTCAGAAGGGATGATCTTTTCACAGAAATTTCAGTGTTTTCTGCAAAATTCAAGCCCAAGACTTCAAGAAACAGGTGTATGCAGCCTCCACCCCCAAAGAACTCTGTTTAAAATACCTTTTGTGGTACATCCAAACAACTCCATAGTCATTGGAAATATCCTGGGAGCATCTCAAAGGGGTGAGGACCAACACAAGTCACTAACCCAAGTCATCAGTGTACCTTGATTTTAGCTGCCCATCTGAAGATAAGCTAATCCCAGTCCAGTGGAGGCACCCTGCCCACATCAGGGGCTTGAAGCAAGATGACCTTTAAGCTCCCTTCAAACACAAAGCCCCTGGCCTTGAACACCCTCAGGGGTGGGAATGTGTCTTGAGTTAAAAACAGACTGAAATCCATCCCTCTCCTGTATCATCTTTCTTTGTGGTATCAAATTAGATGTTGGGTCAAAATTCTTACTACATTTTAATTTCCATAGAACTGAATTGACTTCTTGGCCTAATCCAGTTGTGAAGTTAACTATGCTGAAGATTGTTCAGCTTCTGTGGTGAGAAGACTTAAGTAACTATTGTACTCAAACATAGTAAAATAAAGAAATCCATTGTGTTGTCTCATTTTAAAAAATGGAATCTATAGGTGGCATTCATTTTACCTGAGTGTGTTTGAAGTCCTGATGACTTTAGTCATGCTAACAAACCTAAAGGTGTAGTGGTTACTTGCAATTAAAATTGTAAGTTTCCCAACTAAGAAAAATAGACTCTTTCAGCAAGTCTTTCATCTCAGCTATGTTAAATTCATATTTTAGGTCTATTGATCTCAGAATTACCTGTCTTCCCCACTGCATACAAAGGGAATCCATAACAACCTCCTTAAATTTAGACTTTGAAACTATAAACACCTAAATTCCATCTGAAAAAAAGCACTGAGGCATAATTTAACACCTTAACTCTAACCAGAAATCTGGCTGCAAGCATCTTCTGACAGGATACTTACAATAAGATATTTGTTCATGGAAAACTATTTTTTTTAAAGAAGAAGAAATAAGTTTAAGAATGAATGAGTTATATTGAATGTTTTATGGGTCTACAGGGAGCTAACACAACATAACATTTCGACTCCAGAGGTTTTTTAAGAGCCATCAAACCAAATGGGTATTAAGTGAGGATATTGTGAACATATTCATAAAATATTATTTCTTTCCCTGTGTGCATTATCTTTATGGTTGCCATATACCTAAGTATTATTATATTTGCCTTGGATTCTTGCAAAATCTGAGTGCATTTTAGTGACTGATTAATTAATTAATTAATTATTGCTCAAACTCATTTTCTTGGATAGAAAACTACCTGGTGGGTTCCCTAATTCTGGGAGTCCCTCATGGTTGGTGAAGAAGTGGGGGGAAAAGTAAATCTTTTTGCCTCCTGCTTTGCCCCCAGGAAATCACTTTCATAGTGCACCACAGGGCTCAGGCTGCAGTTTTTCATCCCTAACCCTTTTGACCAGTTATTTTGGAATATCTGAAACTGCTGCTGGAAGGGTTCATGAAATGAAGAGCAGCTTCACACTCCACTGAGCACATTGTTTTAAAATAGATAGATACTTCACTCCCATTTATTAAAGCCAAAAGGAATTTGGAAATAAATTTAATTTCCTAAACAACTGGAGATTTCTCAATAGATTTGAGGTGTTTCTATCTCTGAGGGACACGTGAAGCTCATCTCACTAACCTATTCAAGGTGACACTAAAGTCAGAGCTAGGGCTTGGAACAAGCCAGTCTGTCAGTATTCCAGTTTCTGTGTATGGGTTCAATACCAAAGAAGTAGGAACCTCCAGACAGTGATTCACTCCACCCTAAAGCAGGTTTCTTGTTGACTAATCAGGACTAGGAGCCTAAGCTATACACAACCAGCATGAAGAGAGCTTAATCCCTTCAAAAACAATCAGCTACTGCTATAATGCAAGTCTTACCCAAATTAAATCAAGCTCTTTTAGTACCAAGTCAACCAGACCACTTGTTTCAAGCCCAAATAAACATCTCCAGTAACAACCAAAACCAAATGTGAAAATTACCAACATAAACGCTCATTTCAATGAAAAAATAAATCCCTGTATTTTGAGGCTATTTGGCTTAAATCAAACAACCAGCTAACCTTTGAACCAGCACTGGGAAGTTTCCATTCCAATGAGAGATTTAGAAATCCATGCCAACAACCTACACTCCATCCCCAGTTGGCAGGAGGTTGGCAGGGATACAAAAAAACATGTTAACAATGCTGCTTTTTTTCTATATATACAGTAAACCTTATGTGTATCAACACACTTGTTTAAACAGCTTTTTGAATCTGACTCACAATCTTCATGAATACATAAAAAGTTCCAGATGTTTAAATGTCCCAGGACGTGCATTTTAACCAACTTTGTTCTGCATTTGGAGCCTGACATGCAAAGAGGGCATATTGATTAGAATTACTGGCATACTTACTGCTTCTGCTTTCCTGCTTCCTACTGAGTGGTATTTGCCATGGAATGACTTGTCTTTGTGCTATTTATTCCTAGCACGCTGCTCTTGGGATCCTGGATGCTTTGGAAATTCCCTTTTCAGCAGCAGCTGGAGAGTTGAAAAGGGAAGAAAGAAAAAAGGAGAAAAGCAGTCTGAGGCTTCACAGGTGCAATGAGGGTGAGGTTGAGGGGTGGAAAAGAAAAGGGTGAGGAAAAAAATGTGTTTTCCCTTCTCTGCCTTTACAGGAACTGACCAGATAATGCCCAAGTCTGTGCTGAGCTCAGCTCACCATTGGCATCTCCATGCCAGAGCCTTTGCACCAGTGCAAAGTCACTGTTTACTTTAATTCTTACTCGTTATTAAATTTAGGACTTGGAATCCCCTGTAGCCATTTGCTTTCATTAACAGTGAGTGTGTGTGCACAGCCAGAAAATCCAGGGGCTGGGAGGAACACACTGCAGAATGTTACAGCTTCAGCAAATGCCTGATAGAAGCTAGGTATCCTGGATGATTTGAGTGGGAATTATCATAAAGGTTTTGTGGAGCAAAAAATCAGATTTTGTGATTCTTTCTGACCTTGCTTGCATTTAATGTCACAGCAGTGCCACATTTCTGATTTTGGTTTAGCTACTTCAGAACATGAATAAATAAAGTTTAGGTCGAGCTTTTAGAAGTCTCCTAATTATTTTGTTATTAAAAAGGATGAAGCACTTAGATGAAGGTCTGTAAAGGGTTGATGGAGCCTGTGCTCCTCTGTACTTGGAGTGACATCTCAGAATGTTATTCAGTTCATTTACTGCAAACACCCAAAAGAGGCACCACAGAAAGCAGCAGGTACTCACTTGATGGAGTAACCCAAACGATGACATTTCAGCTCCCTGATGAGTCAGCTGGCACCATCAGGGCTGACAAAGGGCTCTCCAGGGACTATGTGCATGTTTTACTCTGTGACTTTCCAGTTAACAGTGCATACAAGATGACAGGAGCAGGAGCCTTCCACCCCAGCACACAAGCCAGCTGCAAAGCAATTTTGCCTCTTTCTCCCCTGGTCCCATAAAATTTGCATTCCTCCCTGCAGAACAGCCTGTGCCTGGTGTTAGGAATGAAGGATAAGTCCCTATTTCCTTCATTCTCCTCCTTTGCCCCAAATCTCTTGCTACAGAATAGATTTTGATGTGGAAGTTGCCTTCTGGGCAAGGCAAACCATGTGTTCTTCAGGACCACGGTGCTTCAGCTGAGCTCACTCTGGCAGAGTTAGGAGCAGCCTGTGCAAGCCTGGCTTGGGCACCTGGCACCGTGGATCAGGCACAGCAGCAGCTGACTCAGCAGGGACACACACAGCCCCAGGTACAATTTAGGGATAAATGAGGGGTGGGCAGGTGGGAGGAGCTCCACAAACTGGGCTACAGCAGGGAGTGCAGGGTCAGGGGTGAGACAAAATAACCTGCATTTGACCTCTCAACTGGAACTTCTGGGGTTTCTGATGAAAACTGAATGTGGGTGTGAGCTGAGCTGGCACCCTCTCTCTGCTCCACTGACACTGTTAGCTGCTTCCCATAGCAGGATGTTTAGTACTTGGAGAGCCACAGGTATGTGAAAACAGCACTGAAGTGCCTTTACCTCCAACAGAAACCCACCTCCCTTTATCTCTGTGTGACACTTTATGTGTTTGCATGCTTGGCTTCATCTGGCAGTGCCAAAATACAGGCATAGTACTTAGGTGGCATCCAAGTGGTGGGAATGTGGCCTCCTGCTCCACGATTTTGCCCAATAGTGGCAGCAAAAGGACAGATGAAGGACAGATGAGGAAAGACACTGTAGCAATATAATTAATGTTGAAAACTTCGGGTGTACCAGAGAATGAATAGGTTGAAGCCTTTGGCTTTTTAATATTTAGATTAGGAACCTAAAGTAATGAATTTCAAAATGCTGCAGAAATTTATTTGGATAGGCATTCACCACAGTCAGAGTGAATTCACCTCTGCTAACTTTAACCATCAGAAAGTCAGACATTCATCTACACTGTTTAATCAGTTCTTCTTACAGTCAGTGGAGAGAGACACAAACACCTAGAAATGGTCTAATCTATCCCACTATAAGTGAGATGAGCTGCTCTCTGGAGGATCCTGTCTGCTTCCATTGTCTTCTGAGAGATGATCAACAGCTCAGGCAACCAGCTTGGATTAGAAATTTGCCATCTAGACAAGTGACATTCCATGAAACTCATCTCCTCCCCAGATATTCAGGATCCCTTTAAAAATCTCATCATGAGTGTTATTGTAGTAACAAATACTGCTTTTCCATATTTATACTTCCCAGAAGCAAGTTTTGATTTCAAGTGCATCTCTTTTTCTCCAGCAATGATTCACTGTCATTCTCCTCCTCCCCTGTTTAAACACACATATATGTGCATGTATGTGCATATACACACTGTATAGATGATCTAACTGGATCTGCATATGTAATGCAACATACATGCATTTTATGACATTTGATTACACAGGAACAGGGAAATCTGACAAAGCCTCCAAATTTCTGCACTGAATTCTGGGCATGGAATGCTTTTTGTGTTAACTCTTCATGGAATCCTGGAATGGTTTTAGTTGGAAGGGACATTAAAGCTCATCCAGTTCCAAATCTCCTGCCATGGGCAGCAGCACCTTCCACTTGTACAGGTTGCTCTGACCAGGGCAAATTGCTGGATATTAAAAGCCTTACCAAATTATTATTAATTTTATATGCTTAAGGGTTATTTTTAAACTACATTCCCCCAGGTGCTGTAGTTGGCTTGTTCTGGCATACTTAGGTAATGTAAAACTTTGAACCTCTCTCATCTTTTCTTCCAAACTAAAGTCAGCTGAAGCTTTTAAAGTTCATACTTGAAATTAAATTCCTGTCTATTGAGTCTTCTGAATGTTCTAATCTATAGCTTGTGCATCTGACCTATGGACAGTGGCTATCAGATGCACAGTTAATCAGCTTTTTTTATCATTTGAAGCCAGAAAGAAAAACAAACAAAACCAAAACAGCAACAGCAAAACCCACACAAAGATCAAAACAAAAACAAAACAAAAAAACAACAAAAACAACAACCAAAAAATACAAAAAAATAAGTTAATACACATACATGTAGACATACACAGTCTGTTTATATCCTAATAATATCAGATGGACTTTTTTTTTTGGCAGGAAAATAAATTACCAGATAAATAGTTTGCTTGGATACTAAACAGATTAGCCCTTGATGCCATTTAAAGGGAGAAAACTACTTTGTAACAGGAAAATTATTTTTATATCTCCTATCTCACCTGGTGCATTTCCCTTCCATTCTACTGATAATCCCAGCATACTTTTTATTAAGAGCAATTCCAGACCCCATTATTGTTCCAAGTTCTGACATTCACATAGGAAATGAAAAACTGCCCTAACCTTCCTTCCTGCTCATAAAGTCCTGGAAGAGGTGGATAAGACCACAGAATCTTTTGACTTAGGGTAGATTTTTTTTTTCCTGCATTTGCATAAATCCCCCAGGCAGGCAGGAAGAGACAATATTTCAAACCCAATCCCAAATATTTCATTTGGAGCGGTTATCTCATAATTACAGAGCTGCAGCCAATTAGCAGAAATAGAAACTTGTGGAATAATTCTGTGCTGTCAGAGCTGGAGGAAGGGATGGAGCTTTTGGGCTTTAACATGTATTGTGTGCAGATCTTCAGTCCTGGACTAAACCAGGCAGTCCCACAGAGTGACCAGTGGTTCCTTTGCCTGGAGGGTGCACACTCACCCTGAGCACATTGATCCAAACACCTTTTCCTTGTGGAGAAGTTTTCTGTTGTGGGACAACCACTGCTGCCCTGGTGATTCAGTAAAACAATGAAATGTTATGGGCAATCTGAGGCACAGGTTATATTTGCCCACCAAAAATGCACTGAGGATTTGGGGAGAATATAATTGTCTTTGGCAGGGAATTAGTGTCCACATGCAGGTCTCCCCTGGAAGCCTGATAATTGCAGGAGGGGAAGAAGCCTTTTCTTTAACATCACCTGACCCCCAGAATCTGCAATAACAAGAACCCCCAGTGTCCTGTGAGCCCAGAATACAGTGAGGTGGAGATGGAACTCTGGGTGTCTGCAACTCCTGCTGGGAAACTTCCTTTGAAAACCCCTCAGACTCCTCAGTCCCTCACCAGCAGTTTGGACTTGGTAATTCAATGTTATTCCTGCCTCATGTCTTATTCTTGAAAGTTTCCAACCCACTAATTTGCTGCTCTGCCACATGCTACTTCTGTTTGTAGGACACAGACTGCTCAAGTGTTTTACAGGTGAACACTGGAGGTCATGGGGAGGAGGGGATGGGGGCAGAACTTTTCCATCTTTATGATATATTTATCATTTATGAACCAGATATGTCCTGTGCTAACTCTCTAAATAAACAAACCTTAGGAATTGAACTTGATAATCCTTGTGATTCCCTTCCAACTCAGGATGTTCTATGATTCTAAATTCTGTAGCATTTTTTGCAAGTGAAAATTTGGGTATGTTTTGGCCAAATAAAAGTGTAAGGGGTTATCTGATACAGTCTAAAAGGTCCCCTCACCATTTCCCAGGCTCAGGAATGAGGAACATTCAAAGAAAGGCTATGTCTACAGTAGGTCACAAGCAGAGCTGCCACAAGCACAGGATGTTTCCTATTCTCTGTGCCATGCAAACAGCTCTTTTTTGAGCTGCAAATCTCTGGTAGACCACTTATAAGGTCTCTGGGGAGAACTTAGAACACCTTCCAGTACCTAAAGGGGCTCCAAGAGAGCAGGAGAGGGACTTTGGACAAGGGTCTGGAGTGACAGGACAAGGAGGGATGGCTTCCCACTGACAGAGAGCAGGGATAGATTAAACATTAGGGAGAAATTCTTCCCTGTGAGGGTGGTGGGAGGCCCTGGCACAGATTCCCAGAGAAGCTGTGACTGCCCCTGGATCCCTGGCAGTGTCCAAGGCCAGGCTGGACAGGGCTTGGAGGAACCTGGGAGAGTGGAAGGTGTCCCTGCCCATGGCAGGGGGTTGGAATGGGATGATCTCTAAGGTCTCTTCCAACCCAAACCATCCCATGACTAATGTCTTGGAGTGACTTTACTAAAAAATCACATGCATGCAAGTCCATGGATCCCAGCTTTGCACAGAGATTCAATGCCAAAGGATGAGCAAATTTACCCTTCTGTGCCAGCTGAAAGGAACAATCCAAATTTTCAGCTGTTTCTGCAGGAGATCTCTGGTGCAGAAGTGCCATGTCACCACTGCTGGCAGTCCATCACTTCATGTCCCAGTCCCCTTGAGATGAGCTGGATCTCTGGATGCAGTTGGATAAGAGGCAGGAAAATTGGATACTGCACAGTGTCCAGGTAAGTAGGTTTATCCCTGAAATGGGTAAAGATGCTGAAGATCATGTCCAGTAAAAATATGTCAAAGCAGGGAGGATAAAATTCTCCTGCCCATCAACTTTCCTTACCAGGAATGTCCACTTGTGGGTGCTTCCAGTCCTGATGGTGTTTGTGCCTACTAATCACAGAATCACAGAATCACAGAATCACAGAAGCACAGAATAAACTGGCCCTGTGTGGTTATCATCAGAATTTGACTTGGATACTTCCAAAATTTGGTTTTTTCCCCCATACATGTACTACAAGGAAAGTTATTTACACAAGGCTATTAAAATCACGTCCTTGAAGGAGGTCCTGTGTCACAGTGTTTCTAGCCTATCTCAAATGGCATAACTGGGTGCTTTGCTATGAAAATTGAAGGAATATTCTGTGTTACATCAAAAAGCCAAAAATGTGAGTCAATTACTTTGCAGTGGACAGCACTAAAAAAATTAAGCCAGGCCCTTTTTCTACTGAATCAATTATAATTTTGCTCCTGATTGAAGTAAAAGCTGAATGAGACTTCATAACTACTTCCCTAAGTGCTTTAATAGCCAACCCTGTGTCTTTATAATGCCTGTATTTATATGGCTTATTCATTTAACTACATCCTTTCCCCTTCATTTATGTTACAAATAAACAGAAATTGTTGAGCCAATGCCTAAAAATTATATAATATAAATATTTGCTACAGTAACAACTGAAAAATAGGATTCTCCTCTGGCCCTGCATTTGTTAAGGATAAATTGGGTCCAGTAATTTTTATTGCACTCATTATAAAACAGACCACACACTAGTTTCTTTTAGAAATGTTTAATCAGGGTTTTTAAATTATTAGCAATGCTCCTAGGACCTGTAGCACCTTGGGATGTACAGAGGGTATCTACTGAAAGGCCTCACCACTTCCCCTCCTGATTTTAAACAAAAAATATAATTTACTGGTGCTATTGCAAAGAGGTGGACATGGAAGCACTGTCTGCTGCAGCCTGACACCAGAAGGTGTGATATTGTCTATTTTTGCATCAAAGTCACCCAAATGAAGAATAATCTGCCCCATATGGATACTGATATGACTCGATTGTGCCATTTGGGCCAGATGCCAAGGAAGTGGGGTCTGATAGCTCCAAGCTGTCTGCTGTGGAGGATGGACTTATAACTCCTTATGTTGCAAATATTTGAGTTTCCCACTGTTTGAATTTTTTTTTTTTTCCTTCTTTTTCTGAAGTCCAGGAAGGCTCACCAGAATGGACAAAACCTGGCATATTTTTCTTCTTTCTTGTGAAGCTTTTCTGGTGCTCTTTTCCACATCTTCAAGCTAAATGGCAGTTGGCTAAATGCCACCCTGCATTAAAAAAAATAGAATGTGAAAGCAAATTAAAAACGAAGTCAATATAAAAAAAAAAAAAAAGAAAGAATAAAAAAATTGGGAAAATTTAGATCTAGAATAACATAATTAACAAACAGTGAGAAGATTCAGAAATTACTGGGACTGTAATTTTTTCACATTTCATTTCAAGTTAGTAAAAAGAAGGAAGAATCAGGACAGAAAGGCCAAGGAATTCTTACAGCTGACCTAACTGGTGCTTTTCCTCAAATCCAGGTCACACTTCCACTCTTCCTTGTGCACTGCATCACGTTATTCTGCTACCTGGCAGAGCAATGAGTGAGTTGATGTTGAAAAGCAAACCAAAACGTTGTTGTTCTATACAAATGCTAAATGTTGCTGTGTTATCATGTGAAAAGTGCTGCTCCTCTGATCTCACAAGTGAAAAGGGAGCCTGGTGTGCCTCTGGCTGGGGACACAGCCAGGCCAGGCTGAAGTCACCCACAAACTGGTGCATAGGTGCTTCAGGACCCTGCCAAAACAAGGTCTATAAATGCAATATATGGCTCCAAACCGTGGATCATGGCCAGTCTGTGGAAAACTTGCTCATGTTTCAGCCTGCAGGTTAACCTTGAGGGAAGGAGGGACTCCTGTCCCTATTTCTGGGGTGGCTGCCAGAAGCTCCTGCTGCACTTCACACCCCCAGAGACCACGGGGAAGGGAAAAAACACCTCACAGATTTTCAGCTGGTGAGTGCACCAGGAAAGCCTCTCCCTCTCTCGCTGCCACCTTTCACACCCAGAGTTATATTCTCTAAAAAACCTTTCACATGGCCTGAGAAAGGCCTGGCCAGTCGCCTCTTTTCCCCATAATAAGAAAGAGCAGAAGAAACTTTGCAGTTTATGGACACAATAATCTCATTAAAGCTTCACCATGGCTTCCAGAAGTTTTAATAAACCAGCTGGCTAATCACAATAATCTCCCTCCCCCCATCCACTTTATGGAAAGATCCTGCGGTCAGGAAATATAAAACTCTCAACACGTTGACCACAGCAAGGATTACAGCCTCATGCAGTGACACTTTTCCAACTGGAGATCTTGTGTGCTGCACAAACCTCAAACAACCTCATAAACAAGTTTGAAGCAGACCTAAAGCCAGGCTTGCCAAGGAGAACATCAAGAGTGATTCTGTTAATGAGGTCTGGCTGGAGCTGAAACACCTCTCCTAAGTGTGTTATTTTTAATCAAGTCATTTCCAACGGGAACCTTTATGGGAGTGTGCACTGATTCATTCCTTAGAATTTACACTTGAAGGCCCCAGTTTGGGCCACTGATGTCACCAGAGGCTGTGGCAGTGATGGGTGGGTGTTGAAGCAGACACCACATTCAGTGACTCAACAGCTCAGACCTGAATCATACCCCAGACAAGGATCTGAGAGCTCACCTCTGCAGCAGGGAAGAAGGCTGATCACAAATCAGAGGACTATCAAAGGGCTGGAGCACTCCTGTGGAGGCAGGCTGGGACAGCTGGGGCTGCTCAGCCTGGAGAAGAGGAGACTTTGGGATGATCTCATTGCAGCCTTCCAGTACTTGGACGGGGCTTTTGAGAGAGGGAGAAAGACTTTTCACATGGGCAGGTAGTGACAGGACAAGTGGGAATGGGTTTAAATTCATTATCTCTCCTAAAAGATGAGAGACAGTGTCATTTCCAGTCCATAACCACTTCTATTCAAGGTGTAGCTGAACTAAGAGTTGTTTTTCCCAGAAAAAAATTGAGATTTGGGGTTAGTTTCCTGCTTTATTTAAAAGATTTCAGGCCTCTGTCTCCCAGTAAAGCCCCCTGAACCACCAGGCTATTTTAGGAAAAAGAATCTCACCCCTTATGCTGCAATTAAGTGACAGTGAAACCAGGAGTGAGGAAACAGAGGGGAGTCTGATCTCCCTTTGGACAGCTGCTGTGTCCCCTAGACCTGTATTTGTATTTCAAACAGTGGCAAGTGTTGAATGTGGAGACCACATCCAAAGACCCTCTGCTGCTGGCAGACGTTGTGTGCTCCTCCTGTGGCAGCAGAGCAATGCCAAGCACCTGCAATAGTGCCAGAGCAGTGTGACTCCAAAGATGCTGTGACACTTGAGCTCATGTCTTACCTATTACACCTCAAAAGCTGAGCCCTCCTAGGTCAAAAAAAGCACAGCACAAGGAAGGAGAAAATTCTGCAGTAGTGATGAGACTGCTGGGGAAGTGCAATTTTGTACGTCTGAAGACTTCAAAATTCTTCTCAGCATAAATTAAGCAGTAAAAATCATCTTTTTGCCACTTAGCCTAATTTAGCAGCTTATCAGATACAGTCTCTTAGTTCATTGAGGGCATCACTAAGCATAAAAGACAATTTATAACACCTTCTTTGAGTCCTCTGGGTGTCTGTAAAGTCCACTGAGAAACAAAAATGTAGAAATTATGTTTTTCCAACCAATCTGGGTGCTTAGATCAGGGTGATACAAGGCTCCCACTGGAAGTTCTTTCTATCCATTTAGGGTACCTTTGCAATTTTTACAGGTGTCTCCTTACAGTCAAGTAAAATCTAGTGAGATTAACTTCAGTCCTTAGCAAACAACCAGAATATGGCTCTCTGTCTCCATTTATGAACATTAAAAATGAGGGTTAAAGCAGCTGTTCCAGTGGAGCATTTTTTCCTCAGTCCCATGCCATGTCTCTCACTCAGCCACATTGTTTCTCTAAAGGTTTTCTACTCCTGGAAATTTACTATTTCTGGATAATGGTTCCCAAGTAGTTGCTTAATTAAAGCCCCCATGTCACCCGTTTTATTCCAGAATTCTGGAATAGCTATTCTGGTAAATTCTGAAGTGTCAAGAAGCCCTAAGGCACGAGAAGAGAAGTGCCTGCCTGTCTCAAGGAGAAGCTGTTAAAAGGAAGGTGAAAATAATAGGAAACTTTCGTATATTGGTAAAAGGCAACGAGTGTGTTGCTGGTAGCATCACTTTAAATCATTCTGGCACACAAACAACTGGAGCTGCACAACTAGTTTGGAGGGGAAAAGAAGGATTGAATTAATGCACCTTCTTTTTTGATTCACACATGGTCTTCAAGGTTGCAGTTTAGTCATTATCTGCATTAAAATTCCAAATAATTTCTTGGAGGCATCTCAGTCTCAGGTCTATGAGCTGTTGATTGCATGTGTTTGATATGTGAAAATCAAGCTGTGCTAATTAGTTTTGATTTTACATATAGTTTATGGTGTGTTAGCTCTTTGCCTTGATTGGATTAACGCAGCTCTTAGAAACACATGTTACATGTGAAAAAATGTATTTTCAAGTACCTCTGACACAAGTATCCTCTAAAAATCATTGGAAATTCCTTGTTTGTGCAAATTTTCCTGCAGTAAACTGACAGATTAAACTATACATTGAAAAAAAATTATGCACTGAGAGCATGAACAGGGAAAAAAAAATACATGCAAGAAGTCAATGTTTTGTAGACTAACCCAACACTGTTCACTACTGGGTTCATTAATTGCACCCAGTAATTTTGCAGCCCTTGTTCCTGGCACTGGGAGTCCTCTGCTGACACACCACCCCCACCTCACACACACACTGACCTTCAGCTCCAATCATGCCCTCCTGCCTGCACTAACATGTACTCACTCAGACACCTTCACATTGGGTTACTGCCCGACTCCTGGCACTCACATCCAGTTATGTCCAGGGTGTTACACCCACACTTAATTACAATCACACCCTCACACTCCCCTTTCAGTGCTGCCCACCTCCCCCCACGGTCAATTATCATCAGATGTGATTAAACCTGCAGCTCTGCACCTCCAGCCCTCCACTGGCGTTCACATCCACTTATGCTCAGCAGCCCTCCCTGGGATGCACGTCTGCTCGTCACATCCATGCATGGAAACACCAGGATTCTTTCATTCTCACACTGGAGAGGGGCTTTTTTCTTAGTTTTCCTTTCAGTGGCACAAAGAGCACCCACTTCCTACTGAGGAACAGAAAGTTCTGCTGTTCTGTGGACTGTTGCCCTCTCAGAAAATCACCTTGAATCCTTGTTTATACCACCTGAAGAATGGATGCTGTGGTGGTTTTAATTTTAGTTCCTGGTGGGACTTTAAATCAAGGCACCATTTCACAAAATGCTGTGTACTTGGAACAAAAGGCATTTCCAGCCCTGTAAATTCAGGCTGTCTCCATCCTTCATCTGTAGACAGTGATGGAGTTTCTTATGGAGGAATGTAGTCACCTCCTCCATCCCCTGTTGCATCCATGGGAATGTTACAAAAGCAAATTCCTGATGTTCCCTGACACATGGACAAGCACCCACCTCTGCTGTCCGAGCAGCCTGCAGGCACTGAGGTGACCCACACAAACCATCCCCTCTGCACGGCCCTCCTGAGCAGCTGGTGATGAGCAGGGGAAATCCTGCTTCTCCCAAATTCAGCAGAAGGGTTGTTTCAGTGAGCACAGACCCAGAGTGTCCAAGGCCAGGTTGGATTTGGCTCCCAGTGATGAGGTCTGGTGGAACATTCCCTGCACATGGCAGGGGAGCTGAAACAACAGAACCTTCAAGGCTGCTCCCAACCCAAAACCATTCCATGATTCCTCCTGCTGTGACCTCACCCTTAATCCCATCATGTCTTCATGAAGACAAGACCCACCTCAGAGTGTGTGAAGCCACATAAAGGTTAACAAGAAATCTGGGAGGCAATGGGACTGGTTTCACCAGGTGCATTCAATTCCAGGAACACTAACCACAACCATTAATATTAATAAGAGATCAATAAGAAAAGAGGAAGAAAATATTGTGTTCAGACACTTTAGAGGCATAAAGAGAGAAGGCTTATCTATACCAACCCATGTGCTCCCACATGCACAGACATCACATTATTTTTTTCAGTATTTAAAACCCACAGTCAGTCTGAACCAGACTTAAGAGGAAGCTCTGAGAATCTGAATTCATTTCTAAAGCAGGTTTTGATTTAGGAAGATAAGGAAAAGCTCTGACTAAGTAGCCAAATTTCCAATTGTATATTTCTGACTGAGACTTGGACTGGGTTTTTTATTAATCAGGACAAGATCCCAACAAAATTCCCTCCTAGGAGTAGTGGCAGGTGGTGGAAGAAAGGAAAAAGAAGAATAAGAAAAGAATAATAACAAAACCAAAACCTTCCAAACCTAGAAACCCTTTAGGACAAGACAGAGTCTATGGATAAGTGCCTGCCACCACAATAGGATACACATGGCCTGTTCAAAAATGCCTTTGCAGGAAGCCAGGCCACAAATAAAACAAAACATGTGCTGTGGGGTTGAATTGGCCACTTTTATATTAAACAAACAATTGATCTGCATCAAGTAACTCTAAATCATTTAGGAGGTTTTTGTTGATCCTGACCAGAACTAATATGTGCAGATTACCTGCACTTGGGATTATGATTATCATTCCCTGCACATCTACCACCCATCAGAAATCCCAACTCTGTGCATCTCAGAGGGGCAGGAGAGCAGAGGAGAGAGAAGGCAGGGAGGGACACAAAAAGAAGGAACAATCTCTTTTCATCATCCAAACATCTTCAGGACTGTCCCAGCCTGAAGAGATGCAAAGCACAGAGGGGGCCACACCAGTGTCAGTGTCACAGGGATGGAATCCCCATTCCTCTCCCACCCCTGTGTGTTCTGCCCAGCATCCTGTGCAGGGAGGACTAAAACACCATGACTGCTCCTGGCATATAATTCTTGGCAAAGCCAATACAAGGAGGTTAGGAAAACATGAAGGGTTAAATTCATCCTGCCATCTCCTCATGGAAAGATTAAAAGTCAGATTTTTGTCACAACCTAATGACTTTAAAGATACAACAGAAATTGTAATGCAGCATAGAAAAAATCGAAGGTATTTTACCACAGCATTGTAATAACCAACAAAGACCACAATGACAAAACAGAAATAATTTTTTTGACCAAATGCCTTGCAAAGCTCTTGTGTTTGGAGAGGGTGAGATTCAGGTTTGGCTGCTGTGAATACTCCAGGTACAGTCCTGTGATTATTGTGGCTTCAGATAAGTTGTCTTGCTCCAATGTTCTTGTATGACTTTTACAAGTCAGAGATATTTTGAATTCTGTTTTTCCAAGCTGCTGTTGGCTGCTTACTCCTCAGTTTTTTCAGGACCCCATATTTTACCAGCATTTGTTTAAAAGCCATGCTAAGTGCCACCACTCCAGTCACCACTCTTACACATCCTAGAGAAATTGATGCATTTTGGAAAATCCTATTTGACCCTGATGTAACAGAGATAACATCCGTGAGCTTCTGCCATACTTAAGGCAAGGTTAGGGCAAGGGGCAGAGATCTGGGTTCAGAAGAGTGAGAAGCTCTATGGGGTGACATTAAGGATTACAATTCAATCATTTGCCAGGAACATGAAAAAAAAAATTGTAAATGTTGTCACTCTCTAGGAGATGTATTCATCCTTTCAGTTGATGATCCATCACTGACTATTCTGATTTTTCATCGAAATATGAAAAATGCCTTCAGAGTAGTATTTTTCTGGAGGCTTGATCCTCAAAGACTAGACCCAACCCTGAGGGCTCGTCAGGATCTCAGCAGAGTTTCTGTGGCATCACTGGCTTCCCAGTGCTCAGCTAACTTTCTGTTGAGAGGGTTTTTGTGGATTTACACCCAAAACAGTTCATGTCTGATATTTGTAGTGGGCTTATTTCCTATGGAGTAAAGGAAGGGAGAAAAATCATGAACAAAAATGATGAACAGGATAGAGCAGAGAGCAATTTTGCAATAAAAAAGATCCCAAATCCACATTTTGGGTTCACACCTCTCTAAACAGCTTGTGGGAAAATAGCAACAGCGACAACAATAAACACAGGAGCAACAAAAATGTGGAATCCCAATGCCTGTGCCCACAGTGAGAATAAAAAATGCAAAGCCTGGGCCACCTCGCCTTTAATTTCCTAACTGCTGTTTTGTAAGGCTGTGTCATGCTTCTCAGTTCAAACACGCTTTGGCTCTTTATTATTCATGGGCCTTTTTCTCAGTCAGTGGTGTTGAATAATAAAACAGCCCAGGATCAAATGGGCCAATTCTCCACGCCTGACACCAACTGCTACTGTTCGCTGGGCTCTGCCAAGCGTTGCCTCTGATAATGAGTGGGATTTGGTTAAACAGTAAATTAATGAATAATGAAATATCCAGGTTGATCAGTTAGAGAGCACGCTTGCTTTGCCCCCGGCCAAGTGCTCGGGGCAGAAATTACTCTCAAACGGCACTTGCCTGTGTGCTGGGCTGGATAACTATTTTACAGCCTATTGCTTGACAGGATGTTGGGAAGGGGGCGAGGGGAAGGGGGGAAATCGGGGAAGCAGAGCGGGCAGGGCAATCTCCTTATCGCCCTGCACGGAGGGGAGAAGGGGCCGCTTGGGGGTTCTGCAGACCCCCCTAGAAAAGGGAGAGGGTTGCAGGGTTGAAGGAGGTGGTGATGAGGCTGGGAGAAGGATGAGTTCCCTCTTAGGTCTTCCTCCCTCTTCTTCTGGCTTTTTGATTATTATTTCTATGGTAACATTATTACTACTACTACTACTACTACTACTATTATTATTATTATTATTATTATTATTATTATTATTATTATTATTATTATTATATTTCCTAGTCAGGATTACCTATATCGCTGGGGTTAACCCAGAATTTCCCCATTCCTCACTGTTAATTCTCGCTTTCCATCAGCCCTGTCCGAGTGTGTTTCAGAGCGGGGCCATCCCTCCTGGCAGGGCTTGGAGCCCAGACTGCAGAAAGAGCCTCCCGCAGCCGTGTGTCAGGTGTTTTGGGTAAATAAAAGAGCCTGTGAAAGGCTCTGCCTGCACGGGATGGGGCACAGAAATAAAAAATTATGGAAAAAGCAAGTGCGAAAGGAGAAAACCACCCTAAACCTTTCATTTTAATAACCCCGTACCCTTCATTTTCTGCATCGGGAGGAATAAGTAGCTGTGAAATATCTCCCGCAGGTCAGTAACACAGCACATGTATGTACACAAACACACAGGCACGATTTTTACCGCTGGAGAAGGGCGAAAAGCCCTACTTGACTTTGCACACGCGGGACTGTGCAGCCCAGGATGTTTATTTGGGGTGCGTGTATTGCTCCACATCAGCGAGAAAACCACTACAATTATCACCTTTTATCCAGACGCGAAACTCTCTGTAACCAGCTTACCACCCCCACTTTTTTTTTTTTCTTTTTTTTTTTTTACTAATGGTTATTCTTTCCAAACTTTCCAAACAAGCCCGAACTTCTAAGCCGGAGTAAGGATTCTAAGCCGGAGCAAGGAGGGTGGAGGAAAAACAATACATACATATTAAAAATAAAAAAAGGGAGTAGAAAACTCATCTCTTTCCAAAATACGAGTTTTCAGGTCGGGGCTCAGCTCGTTTCCCTCGTCTCAAGTCACTCCTAAGTTAAAGTTTAGAGAAATCTGTGAAGCGTAAAGGGAAGGAGGTCCCTGCTCTGCCTCGACCATCGCCCCCGTCCTTCCCGGCAGCTGCCGGGCGCAAGGAAAAGCCTCCAGGCTGCGGCTGCGATGGTCCCGGGAAACCAGGATTGGAGGGGTTTAACCAGAGCCTCCTTCACTCTCTCGGTCTTTATTCGTCTGGCTGCCGGCGTTGTGTCAGTGCAGCCACGGCCAGGCGGCTCTGGGGCAGGTTACAGCCGGCGTTTACTTCATTTCTCGAGCAGAAGCACCTCTCACATCCACCCTCTCACCTTAACATCTAAATCAAGAACTTTTCGTTTTCAAGTATTTCGCTTCGTTCCTTCCTGCTCTGCAATTTTAAAACGCGCCTTTTGACTCCAGACTATTTCCGTGAAAACCATTTACCCAAAAAAATGTGTTCTAGCCCCTTTCGCAGTTCTTACACCGCCATCCCCCACCCTCTTCCCATCATTGCCAGTTATTATACTGTGATTTTCTACACAAAACTGGAATCAGGCTCTCTTTTTTCCAACCTAAACAAGTTCCACTCTGCACTGGAATGAAGCGGAGTTTAGGGGTGACCGGGCTAATCTCACCCCAATCTTTGGTCACAGTTTTTTGAGAAAACTGCAGCTTTCGGTTAAGTTACTGGGAGTTTCACAGGAGCAAAAAAAACCTGCCAGGTGATGCTTTGTGCACGAAGATAAACTATTGTTGGTGCTGATTTCATGAGGCAAAAAAATCTTCCATGGTACTTTGACGGATTTTTACCAGGAAAATAAATGTCCAAACTCATTTCATTCACATTGGTGTTTTAAATGTGCAAAACTGTGGCTACACATTTACTATGGAAACGAGTAAAACTACGGATATAATTGCGATTGCAGAGAATGCTCCTAGTAAATCTTAACGTGCACTGATTTAACAGCTGGAAGGAGCCAAAGGTTTTTGTTTTAGAGGAAGTGTTCCTCTGGACCTGGGGAAAGCATCCTCCTCTCACGCTGTCAGGAGATGCAGGCGATTTCGCTGTGTAATTAACAGGACTAATAATGACCTCCACAGCACTTCCCCACGCTGGGGAACCGTGCAGGTCCAGTGACTGACGTTATGTTAAAAACATCTTGCAAATGTTAGATTTGGGTGGTTTGGGAGTTATTTTGGTTGGGGAAATTTTTATACGTTTGCTCCATTCGGGGCCGGAGGAGATAAAAAGATTCTAAAAATTCGGGTGATAAATACATGCGCAAACACACACACATTTCTTTTTTTAAATTTTAATGTTGTTTGGAGGAAGCTCCAAAGTAATTGCGGTCATTTCATAATTGCGTGAGATTCTGGGGTTTTTTTCTTCTTCATACAAAGCAGAGAGTATAGAGACACTCTTGACTGGTAAACCCCCAGAGATTTATCCCTCCCTGCCCCAGGAAGCGTTCGTAGGCAGAGGGGGGTTTTGCTGGGACACGGGGATGTGCGGAAAGCAGCAGAGCCCAGCCCCGAGGGGAGAGCTCCGGGAAGGACCGGCCCCTTGCACCGGCTGGACTCTCCCGCAAGGGTTAAATTCCGAAGACGAAGACAAGGCGCGTTTTTGTTTTCCCTTAACTCCTAAAAGCCAGCAGTGGAACAGGCTCTAGAGCAACGAGCAGTTGTGACACGAAATGTGACACAAAGTCCTGGTCCAGCTGTGCACAGACACAGACACACTTCCAGCTAGAGGGGGAAAATATGTGTGGATGCCTGTTTACGAGACAGACAGAGAAAACGAAGGAATCCAGTGAATATATTGGTCCTGGGGATTACTTAAGACATTCGACTAGTTCCATCATAGGGACACCAGATGTTATTTATGAGGTCTCATATAAATGTGAGCCATACCGTGCAGGTAGGGAGGGAAAAGGCAAGGAAAAAAGCCAAAGGAAGGAGAGAAAGGAGTTCACCCCAAAGGGATGAAAGACAAAACTGATGTTTATAACTATATAAATCACGCTGAAGTTTTGTAATGGAAACTAGAGCTACCTGGAGTTTAAAGGAAGAGAATGGGGCAAGGCAGGAGAGGGAGGGAAAGTCCCTGCTGGTCATGGCTGGGAAAGCAGAGGAGAGCCCAGCGCCGTGGGGAGGGGAGGGATGCTGAGCTGGGGTACGGCTGCGATTGCTGGGGTTACTGCAGCTACTCCTGGGCTTGTCCTCAGCTGGGGAAAATGCGAGGAGGGAGACCAGGGCATGGGCAGATAGGTAGGAAGAGAGAGAATGAGAGAAAGAGGGTGAGAAGGAAAGAAGGAGAGAAGGAGAGAGAGAGAAAGAGAGATAGAGAGAAAGAGAGAGAGAAAGAGAGAGAGAAAGAGAGAGAAAGAAAGAGAGAAAGAGAGAAAGAAAGAGAGAAAGAAAGAGAGAAAGAAAGAGAGAAAGAGAGAAAGAGAGAAAGAGAGAAAGAGAGAAAGAAAGAAAGAAAGAAAGAAAGAAAGAAAGAAAGAAAGAAAGAAAGAAAGAAAGAAAGAAAGAAAGAAAGAAAGAAAGAAAGAAAGAAAGAAAGAAAGAAAGACATCAATCTGATGTCTTGTTGCAGATCTCTGGGAAAATGAAGTGAAGAAGGGAGATCAGCAGGAATATTCCTGCTTTCTGCTTTCCTGACACACGTTTCCAGAGCCCGGTTCCAGTGTCCGGGCTGGCTGCACGGCCCGGGGGGAGGCAGGACACACCACTGCCTCCCGAGGCAGCGAACTGCACTTTATTATAAACAGACACATAGATGTGCTTTGAATTTGCAACCTTGACACAGTCGCGGAGAGCCTGGGAAACTCGGGGTGAGCCCTTCCTCGTTCCGTCGGGTCCCGTTCTAAAGGGAGCCCTCGGTTTCCACAAGCTTCTGCTTCTGCTGAGTTACAAGAGAGCTTTTCCCGGTGCATTTGGTTTTGTTTTGGTTTGGGTTTTTGGTTTTATTTTGTTGGGGTTTGGAGGGGTTTTTTTGGGTTTCGTGTTTTGTTTTTGGGAGGGTTTTTGGACTTCTTTTTTTTTATAATCCCCTTTTACATAACTGTTGCACACTTCTTGAACAACAGAGAAACTTCCTGATTCCCCCCACCCCCCCTCCAAACAACCACCCCCAGACTCTGCTGGGAACGGCCAGGGCTGTTTTGGAAGGTTTCATGCAAAACATGTGCTCTTCTAAAAATAATGCCATCGGTGCGATTAAAACAAAAGCAAACAAAACAAACTGAAAAAGCGTGGCGTGCAGCCTGGCTTTAGGGAAGCAGCTCAGTGCCGCAGGTATTCCCGGCTCACCCGCATCCTCCCCACACCTGAGACTGAGGAGGGGAGGTTTGGGGGTCCCCGCTCCCCGCCTGCAAAGTCCCAGTAAAAATTAGGAAAGGGAAAGCTGGGGGATTCCCTTGGCTCTTTCTCCCCGCCTCGATTTCCCCGTGCTGGGACCCCGGGCGCTGCTGTCCCCGTCCTCCCCATCCTCCCACCCGCCCGCCTCCTCCATCCCGGGCCCCACGAACTTGCTCCGGGCGTTTTTGCCATCACACCACGGAGAGAAAAGTAGGTCACGGCTGAGTCCAAGCCTGGCTGAAGCCGAGGCAGCCGAGCCTCGAAAGCTCTCCCATAGAACACACTTTGGGCTCGTCGTTTGCAATGTTGTTTGGTTTTTTTGGTTTTTTTTATTGTGATGAAGATGATGATTTATTTTGGACACCATGGGCGATCAGCTGAGCCGGCTCCCGTAGTCCAAGCTGGAAGGAGAGGGAGAAGGGAGGTAGTTTGGGAGATGGAGGTGGGGATGGATTTATTTTTTGCTATTCCCCCATCCCCTCCGAGAGAAATACTAAGCTGCAAAAACCGATCCACCGCCTGTCGGGGCTCCTGCCCCTCTCCGTCTGCCCTCTCCAACCACCGACCGCTCTGCCCAAAAACCAACAGATCAACCCCAACCCAGACGAGCCTTCAGACCGGCTATTTAGCTGAAATAGTTCACCGCAGTAAAAGCGAGGCTTTAAACCGGTTTTCCACCCTCAGGGCTCCGTTGGAGCGCACGTGTGTGTTTGTTTTCAGGGTGACTGTGCGGAGGGTTAAATTGACAGTCCTTTCCAGGAAAAAAAAAAAGAAAGAAGAAGAAGAAGAAGAAGAAAAAAGGTGTTTTCTATAATATCAGTAAAAAACAATTAATTAAAAAATCCGGAGGCCCTGATCTGTCCGCCCTCCTCCTTCCCAGCCGCAGGGAGAACCCCGAGTCACTCCGGAGCGGCTCCGGGCTCGCCCTGGGCATCCGCATCTCCCCTCGGCTCCGCGGCGATTACAAACCCGAATAAAGCCGATTTGGGAGCGGAGGGGAGCGGAAGGGGGAAGGGGGAGAAAGAAGTTTTCGTTTGAATATTTCCTTTTGCTAATTGCTGGTGCTGCAAGTGTCGACCCAAAGGCAGAAAATAAATATGAACACCACTCCCGATCTCTATATGAGTATATACAAATATACATCTATTTACAGACATCCAGGTATGCATAAGCGAAATGTACAGTTACAATAACATAGCGGGGGGAGGGAAAAAAAAAAGTTTGCTGAGTTGCAGGCTTACATGAAATTTTCTTTTAATGGCTTATACTTTAGAAACAAAAATATTTACTCCGAATTCATCTGGTTAAAGCAAAATGAAACAAAAGCTCACGTTAACATGACATGAGGTTTATTATAGGTCTGCTTAGAATGAAGAGGTAAGAGTGGGAAAAAATATGGACACTTTTGAGTCAGACAGAAATAAAATACCAACATTTCTGAGAAGCAATATTTATTGTCTTTTTTTTATTTTCTTTTTTTAATGTAGAGACATGTCCTGAATTTCCCCAAAGCCTAGATTGGGAAAATAAAGACTTCTTGGCATTATAAGTAAATCCGTCTGCAGAATCGAAGCAGCACCAACATTCAAAAAAACTGAAGAGGAAAATACAACAAAACACAACAATCTCTTTTTTTTTATTCTTATTCTTATTATTTATGTAAATCAGGTCATCACTGGACAAGAAACCAATTTCTACCCATTACCATAACAGCTTGTCTATAAAGAACAGAAAAGATTCAGATAGGATACTATCTAGTCAAGCGGGATTTTTTTTTTTTTGTTGGTTTTGTTTTTTCTTTCTTTTTTGTTTGTTTTTTTTTATACTTTTCATTTTTAAATTCCCCCACCCATTCACAGAGGTATAGAGTCACAGATAAATAACCCAAAAACTACTTGCTCGCCATATTTACACATTCCCGTTAAATTAAGCATAAATAAATATATACAAACTCAATACTGAATGCCTCTCCGCATTTCTTCTCAGGAAGAGTCGATAAACTGATATTTCTTACTGCATGGTCAGATTTTTCAAGAAGAGGAGGTGAAAGGGATCATTTGGGGCATAAAAGGAGAATTTTTTATTATTTTTTCTTTCATCTTTCCAGTTTCTCATTCGCTTTTTCAGAGCTTTGCGTTTGTTTGGGTCTTTTTTTTTTTTTTTTCTTTTTTTTGCCTTTATTTCTCGCTGGCACACAGTGTTTCATCTCCCTCGAAATGTTCAGGCGTTTGCCAGTGTGTTTGGGGATGTTTTCTTTTAATTATTTTTTTCCCTCTGTATAAGAAAATATACTATTTGTAAAAAGCCTACGGTCTCTCTCACACAGGGAAGCCGGAGGGGAGGGGGAGGTTGTCTGGGTAGATCTGGTAAATGCTTATGGCAGCTGAAACAAGCACCAAATTCTCCGAGAAATATATTAAAACAGAGCCGGACAGGTCTGTGTGATAAACCGGTCAGAAAGAGAGGAGCAGGGGAAGGGAATTAGCCCTCTGGGCACAGCTAAAGGTCTTAAAACCATCCTTCCCCCACTCCCTCCCAGCCCCAAATGCAAATCTGGGGATTTGGGGAGAGATTGGTCCGGGATGCAAAGGGACTTTAAACAGCTTCTCACAGAGAATTTCTATTAGGTGGGACAAGACACAACCCGATTTTAAAGAAACCATCGGGTTGTAAAAGGATTCCCATAAAATTGGCTTCTTGTTTCCATCACATCTTGTGTGAATAACAACCAGGAAAAAAAAAAAAAGTCAGGGAGCATATGAAAATAAAGATCTTTCCAACGGCAAATAAAGAATTGTTATTAAAAAAAAAAAAAAAAAAAAAAGTGAGACTAAGAATGAAATAAAATTTACAGCAACCCACCTGTTTGGTTTGAAAACAAACTTTTCATGGTCTCTCCTCAAACTTTTCCCTTGAGTTACAAAGCAAAGCTGCCGTGTTAATCCTCCTGTTTATTGATTTATGATCCCGAGGAAACCAAATCTTTTAATAACTCAATTATCAGATAAACGTCTGACGTGTCCCGCGAACAGAAGCAGTCAGGCTGGGAAAGTGGAGGAAAATACCTTCCAGAAGGAGGCTGAGTTAAGTTTTGGGGGGACCTCTGTGCTCAGCACTGAGAGGAGCCACCAAGCAATGGATAATTCCCTCTGGGACCAACACTAGGCTGGGGAGGACAGAGAGATGTGCTCCTCTCCTGTTTTCCGCCTGATTTCATTAAATCATAAACCTCGTGAATTTTAGCTCCACACTTTGAGGAGCAAATGAGAGGAGGGAATCCCACTGCAATCAAAGGAAATTTGGCTTTACTTTGCCTGAGCACTGCACAGTTTGCAGTTTGTCTTCTCCAGGTATGAGAGACAGACTGAAACTCCCCTCAACCTGCTCAAGGCTTAGGTCGTGGTCCAGGTGACCAAACCTGTGTCTAGGGGAGATTTCAGCAGGATCAGGCCCTCACACCTGGGAGTGTTTGCCCAAGAAGATCCAAGGGTTCCCTCTCCCCATTAACCCACAGGGGTGGTGGGATACTGTCCTCTGCAGCTAAAAGGAGAATTCCCTTGTCCAAACACAGGGAAAGGCCAGTTCCAACATGGCCCCAAAGCCTTCAGCTGGAAGCTCTGGGGTGGCAGGGGCAGGTTCCCATGGCCTGCACAGGCAGCTGGGGATGTGGAAGGCTCAGAGCTAATTTGGGGTCTCCCCACACCCAAGAGCCCCACTGGGCTGGGTGGTGCTGAAGGGCTGGACCCCAGACTCCTCACAAATCCTATTTACAGGGGGAAGGCAGGGCAACATCCAACACTTGGTGCTCTGCTCCAATAAACAGGATATTCCCTGAGCTTCCAGGTGGGGCCATTTGTTCCTTACCAGATCCCCTCTTTCCTTTTCCCTTGCATCATTCCTGGGCTATGTCCTACACTGGAGCCTGGATTGTCCTCCCCTAGAAGCCTGATGAACTTTGGGGTGGTTGTCCAGGGCTAAGATTTGGAGGACTGGGGTTGCCTGGATGTTGTTTCTCAGTCTGAGGGTCCCCAGCCTGCTGGTGGGGGATCCGTGGTTGGACCACCACACCTCCTCTGGTGGCATCCACAGGGATGTGACAATCCCTGCCACAACCAAAACCCACTTGCCAGGGTCTGAGACTGCCTCCAGCTCATCCCAGCAGCCCATGGAGAAGCTGCCTGCCTCAGTTTCCCCCTCTTCTCACAGGAGAGCCCCACAGCACACTGCCCCAGAAGAGCCAGAGGAGCAGCTCGGGAGGGGCCAGTGCTCCTTGGGGCTGGATGATCCCTGGGTTTCTATTGCCATGTGTGCCCAAATCACAGATAGAGAGCAAGAGCTGAGACTTGGCTGCATTTGAGCATTGAGATTTGAGCAGCAGAGCAGGCCCTCAGCTGTAACCATGCCTCAGAGAGCCAAGGGCACTAAGGGGGACAAGAGGATTGTTTGCACTTTTGAGGATATTTCATCAAGGGATGTTGAGATTATTGCTGAATTATTTCTCCCTCACTATCCACTTTGGAAGGTATCTCAAAATTAAAGCAAGGCTAAGGTTTCTCCCCCTCTCTCTCATTTTTAGTTCAGGTATGCCTGCTTGGGATGTGGCACTGAGTCCTGCAGCTTTCACAGGGATCCTAGGGGGAGGCCTGACCCCACTGGAATTTTGCCAGTGACTCCAGGAGAGTTACCCACACCCAGTTCTGACATAAGCAAAAAGATGTGTTAGTGCACAAGCCCTACCCCACTGAGAATCACATGTAATCACCCGGCATGGCAGAATCCAAACACAAAGTCATATCCTTACACTCCAGCATTATTTTTACCAGAGAAGACAGAGAAATGTATGTTGAAAAAAAAGAAAAAAAAGAGAGAGAGAGGAAAGAAATGAGACTTCCTCCACCCCCACCACCCCAAATCATATGCATAGGACATCCTGTCAGACACCAAACCACCAAGAAAAACATTGGAGTTAAGAAGTTTTTGCCCCCCTTACCACACCGACTTGCTCTAAAGCAAGAGTCACAAGACATTTTTTTTTCCTTAAAAAAAGCTTTCTAAGAGAAACAGATTTCCTCAGACTGAGCTCAGAAATCAGGATATTCCCTGGCAAACCCTCCCCACTCCCATCACGAGGAGCCAGCTCACATGGCAACTCTTTCCTCCCTGGGTACAAAACCCTAGTGCCAAGCAAGTGCCGAAACATTCAACACAGCTCTTGTTCTCTTTGCAACAGTACACCTCGATTGCAACTTATATTTTTATCTCGTTCAAATTATTCCCTTTGAGCTTCTTTAAAGAAGTGCACCTACAGAATTCAGTAACAACTGGCTTTGATTTGAAAAAGCAAAAAAAGCAAAAAAATAAAAAGTATCAGAATATCAGAATTGTGGATTTTTTTCTCTGTACCTGATATATTGTGTAGGGATCTCTAGTCCTCTTTGAAGAAGCTCATAAGCCAAGCGGGCAAAGCTTTAGGAAACAGAAGAAAATAAAATAGTGCATACTCCTGAGAAAGAATTACATACTCATATCACTCATTTTTTGTTGTTGTTAACAGTTCTTTAAAAATGGGGAAAGAGCTCTCACACACACTAGTCAAGGAAATTAAGGACTGAAACATTGGCATAGTTAGGAATATAAAACTCCCTAGAGAAAAAGAGGAGATCTCAGAAAATTAAGAAATCAGATAGCGCTGACATTGTACCAGACCTTACTTCCAAAATATTGCAACCCATTATAGACAAGGCATTTTTACCATCAAAGACAAAATTACTAAATTACAAAGGTATGTTTGCATGCATTAATATGCGTGGCTATGCACACATACTTTATATATATATATATATATGTATATATCCACATATATACATATATATCCACAAACATACACAGGGTACCCACGCCCCCCTGGGGAGCTGGGTGTGCTCATACCCAGATGCACACACAGAGGCACACACACACACCCAGACACACCTGTAAACGCTGCCCATCTAAACAGAGAGTCTGTCTAGACCAGGAAAAAGAAAAACACAAAACAGGTCTTAAAAAATAGAGCTGGCAGATTCAGCTGAGCCACGGCGACCCCGAACGTCCCTTCTGGTGGCACCTAAATTAAGATGCTGCTGTGAGGGCAGCTGGTGGTGGTGGCTTGGTGAGGGTCTGGGAGCTCCCCTCCTTTCCTAGTCTAGACAGAACCAGGGTGGTGAGATGAGGTGGGAAGAGCTGAGGGCAATGAGGCCATGGGGTTGCTCAGAAAGGAACACTCTGGAAGAATGTTTTAGTCGAGGTGGAGACAGGATGTTGTTCAAAACAGAAAGAAAAAAAATAAAAAATAAAAAAATGATAGCAAGACAGACCGTGCAGCTCAAGAAATCAAAGCACTGACACCAAAAATGTTTCTCCGATTTCTTCCAATAAGTTATTCATGTCTTTCTTTTATTATTATTATTAATTATTATTATATTCCCCTCCCCCCCAATCATTATTTAAAAAATGTGAAAGAACAGAAGTGGGGAAAAAAATCCTGGTGGTTGTCTTCACATGTTCCTGGCAAGAGACTCTGAACCACTGGTCTTGCGCCATTGTGCTCCTCTAATCTTAAATTATTGTCTTTCTTTTATTATTATTTTTTAAATTTTATTGTTATTATTATTTTGTCCTACCTAATAGAATTCTTCCAAAGCCCAATCCAGTATTTTTAAAGCTAAAATTAAGACGGTTTTGTTTTAAAAGATTACCTCTCTCTCTTCTCCTTTTATTTATTTAACTTTTTTTTCTTTTCCTTTCTTTCATTCTAATTTTTTTTCCTCTCTCTCTCTCTCTGTCTCTCTCTCTCTCTCATTTTCTGTGTTTCTCTTCCTTGTCTCCAGTTTTACTACCTGGTCCTTCGCCAGATGTGTGCCTGTTAGCAGTGTTGTTGTTCAAGAACATCTTGTCCATGCCTTTGAGAGCTTCAGTCAGGTAGTTTTGGAGGGCCGTGAGGGCAGCACAGATAGCAGGGGCCCCAAAGCCGTGAGTGATGAGGCTGAAGTGAGTCAAGCAGCTCTGAATGCCCGGTTCCAAAATTGGGGTGGGCCGGCTGTTTCCAATGGGCGTCCTGTCCTGGGCCAAGAGATCTGTAAATTCTTTACAAAGTTGCCTGCAGGGAAGAGAGAAATGCAAGCAGAGGGAGAGAAGATCGGATGTTAGGCTCATCCAACAGCTCTCTGTGACAGGCAAGGGGCAATTTCAAACCAAAGTGATCCCAAGACATGGGATGAGACCTTTTTGCCACCATCCTTCCCCCCAGTTCTTCTTGAGGACCAGCCATGGTGAGCCAGCACTCCCTGCTCAGAATGATGCTCTTCGGGGGATAACACCAGTTCTGGAGATTCAGATCTCTCCAGGAACCACAGGAATGCTTCTGAAGCACTGTGAGAACCCAGCCCTGCCTGGTGGCTTCAGAACAGCCAGGCTGAAAGGGAAACATGCTCTGGATCTGCCAAGCACCAATCCTCCTGGATGCCTGGCCCTGGCTCAAAGCAGCTCCCACAAATGAAAGGAAAGCACAGCCATGCACTGAGAGCTGTGGGGTGGCACAGGGACCTGGTGCAGGGAAGGGCTAAAACACAACTTCTCTGACACTGCTCAGCCTGGGCCACCTTATTGAGAAAAATTAGGATTTGGGGACTGCATGCTGCCTTATTCATGGCATGAGAAGCCAAGCGAGCACTTCCCATTTTATTCTGGGGGCATGACACCCCAATTAATACATCAGAGTTGACATCTGGCTCTTGCTTGTTTGCCTGCACCTTTGAAAATTCAGATTTGATTTTTCTAATGAATTCACACACAAACATTTTCTTTTGAATTACTCTGGTCCAAAAGACCTTCAAGTCAACAGGTGCCTGGGCAATGCAGAAACCCTGGAGGCTGGTGAAGTTCCCACAGGAATAGTTTCTTTAAGACACCCAAAGGATCAGTTTTTTAAGACAGGTGCCTACCCAGGGACTGGAGATAAAAAAGACCAGAATTAAAAAAAAAAAGGAAAAAGAAGCCCTTAAAAAAGACATTCAGCTCTCATCCTCTGAAATTCTCTGAAATTCCCAGTGGGTTAAAGGTTTCAGAGGTGGGGAAAGATAAAGGTCTACTTCTATGTGTATTACCCATTAAGAAAGTGCAAGAGAGGAAACTTTGAATTTGGAGAACAAACAGTAATGAGTCCAACATTTTACATCTTCAAAGAGCAAAGCAGGGTCTGTGAGCAATTAAAGTTCTGGGACATTAATATCTTCTGACCCTGCGGAAAAGGGCAATCAAATTCCAATCACGTCTAAGAAACATCTGGACAAATTTGAGCAAATGATTTTTCAACCCTCCATATATTTCTTTAAATTACACTGTCATCGGAGGCAAGCCACGTCCCAGAGCATGAAATAAATGAGAGATGTTTGGGCTGGGATTCTTCTTTATTTTCTTTTTCTTTTTTTTCCCTGGCCGATGAAGATGTGTGAACACTCAGCACCCACTGCCAGTACCCGAGCAGACCGTGAAGCACCCAGTGAGCAGCCTGGGAGGCACAGCCTGGTGTAAATCATCACATACAGCACACCCACCGAGGAAGTCCCAAGGGAGAGAGATGGGTTGGGGGGACAAATCGAGAATCATTAACAGTGCATGGGAGTGAGCTTTTATTTTTTTTTTTTCTTTTAAATATATATTTTTAATTAAATCGTATGGGAAAGGTATCGTGATTTCGGTGTGTGTGAGCAGCAGGAGGGACAGACAAACACCCCGTGGAAGCAAAATATAAATTTTTGGTCCGCTTTACATAAAAATTATTTAACTGGGCATAGCTTTAGCTTGGAAGTGATGTACAACAGCTAGGGGAGCATTGCCTACAACCTCTGTAGGGCCAGGGTCTGTTGGCAGGAGCTCCACTGCAAAGGGGTGCAGAGGTCCTTTGGGCAATTCGAGCATCCTTCCTCCCCGTGGGGCTGCTGGAATTTAGAGCCTGGAAATTCCCTCTCCTTTCCAAACGGGCTCAGAGGAGGAGTTTGACGCCAGGGAGGATTTTCTCCGAGAAGGGCAGAAGGGGATGAGTTAACTTGGCACTCACTTTGTAGCAAGCAGCATATTTTTCCTGGAGTGGAGGTCGCTGGGGTCCGTGTGCTGTCTGTTCAGGTACTCAGAAACAGCTTTGGCTGGGAACTCCGTTTCACAGATGTACCCAAAATCCCGAGCTAAATGAACGGCCTCACCTGGAGGGAACGAGACGGGAATTAACACCTGCGGGCACCGCCGGCCCGGCTGGGCTGGCTCCGTCCCCCGGGGGACCCCAGCCCCTTCGGGCAGCGTTTGGAAACCTGTCACCGTCCCTTCCACCTCAGGGACGGGCTCCAGTTGTGTGTTTCCCCCCAGCAGCCCTATTTTGGGGCAGAAGTCGATGGGACAGGTATTGATGTGCTGAGATTTGTGGTTGCTGACTGCACTCGTGTCGGTGTGTGCCCATCAGCTGCTTGTGCAGAACGGAGGGAAGAGCTCACACACACACCAGCCACACACACACACAACTCTAAAATTAACTGGACCAAAGGAAGATGAAAGAGGAAACTGGTCAAATCCTGAAAAACTAAAGACCCAAACTTTTCTAAAGAGCAGAGAAACCATTCCTGTTTCAATACCTCAGATCATTGTCCAAAATTTTACAGATGTGGATGTATTATTAATGTTAATGTTAATTCTTTGTGGGATGTAATAGGCACACTTTATCCACACACAGGGCACTTGCATCATTATCACAGTTATCGCCACATCTGTAAGATTATGGAGATAACCGCATTTAGCCCGATGACAATTGAACAATTTGCATTTTTAACTGACCATCATGCAGCAAGAACTCCTGTCTGTTGGTGGAAAGATAACAACTAAGGGCAATTTTTGTTCTGTGAACAAAATAATTATTATTCTAACTCTAATTCTAATTCACTTTTCCTGCCTGCCTGGTTTCAGGTTTCTTGCCTACAGAGATTTGTGCCATCCAACTCCTACTGATGTACTTCACGCCACAAGAAGAAGACAGTAGCTGCAGAAATGAGGAAAAGAGGAGGGGGGAAAAAACCCCTCAGACTCTAGAGGGATTCCACCAGATTATAGCTCAGCCCCTCTAGAATAAAGCGTTAAACCCTTTAAAGCATCGCCCGAGGGACGAGGGGGAAGATTTCTAGCAAGCAGGTATGTCTAATAACTCCAGGACCGCGTTATTTTTAACTATCAGGAGCTGCTTTCCAACGTCACCTCCTGCTCTGCAATGCCTCTCGCTAATCATCAAACCGGTTAATGAAGGCAGAGCCTGGAGCGGGGGTTCCCGAGCCGGGCAGGGTCATCCCAGGCAGCGCTCGGGCAACGCGGGCCGGGACCGACCGGAGCGTTCCTGTTCCCGGCCGTGCGGGAGCAGCTGTGCCCAACCCGGCTGCTGCCAGGAAGGAGAAAAAAATAAAAAAAACAGTAAAAAAAGGAAAAAAAAAAAAAAAAAGGAGATAAAACTCCATCAGGTGCCGCTTCTTCCAAAAGGAGGGAGCTCTCTGGAGGCAAACTGTTGATTTGTAAGGGAATCAGGGGAGAGGAGGGGAAAGTACACCTTACTGCACACTTGACACAGATTTTAGCATCACTACACAAGCCCACGGGCTTTGAGCCTCACACCAGCCTCGGGGAGGGGCTGGTGCTGCTGCGAGCAGAGAGCGCCGTGTTCCACACACACCGCGGGGGTGAAGCTGCACTAACAGGGCGCTCAAGGTGCCCCCGAAATGTTTCACAGCTTTATAGCGAGAGCCTGTCCTGTAACCCCCCTGAGCCTTGCCCTCGGCATCACCCACATCGGGTACCAGGAGGAGCCCCCGCCCCTCAGCCCCCTTCTTTTCGGGAGCTTTCCTTCAGCTCTGCAAGCGGCAGCGGCTTGTCACTCACATAACTCAATCAAAAGAGTTGAAAAGTTAATATCTAGCGCAAATATTTATGCTCGCTTTATACGCAGAAGAGATAAGTGGATTATTTATGCGCCTCTCGGTGTGTATGTATAATGCAGATACATATAATTCATAATTGCATCCATACTATTCCGGTTAGGTTGTTTTTGGAGGAAGTCCAACTTCTCTTAGCATAAACACGCACATAACCCTAAACTTATTAGTGGCTCTAACTTTTCCTTGTCGATACAGTAACCACAAATCAAAGAAACACACTGGCCACCAAAATGACATTAGCTGACTTTTGTTCAGCTCCAGCCACGTTAAGGAAAACTACTCTACTACTTGTAAATTGCTCTGCTTTCTTATTAAAAAAAAAAAAAAAAAAGTAATTTTGTATTATTTTTTCCTCACTGAGCCCCTTGTAGTGGTCGTAAAACAGTTCAGGAGGAGCGAATTAGCGGGAGGATGGAGCAGACCTGGAGTGGGAGATCACAGAGTGGAAATACAGGGTGAGGAATGGGACTGCCCTGCAGAGTTACACATGCACACAAATGTACACACATACATCCACACGTACACACACAAACACCCTCACTCTTGCCACCCAGAGGCATCATTGACCGTCGAGCCAGTGACTTCATTTTGGGGAATGGTATCCTTCACCGTGATGGTGTTCCACCCTGATTTTCACCTTTACAGGGTTTTCCCACCTGATCCCGTTTTTTTTGTTTGCTTTTTTTTTTTTTAATGTTTTTTTTAATATGTTTGCTTGAGGGGTTTTTGTTTTTTTGGTGATTTGTTTTTATGTTTTTGGGGTTTTTGTTTTGCTTTTTTTTTTTTTTTTTTTTGTAAATGTGAGACGAGCTCAGAGCAGGCAGAGGTGTGAATGGAGCTGCGACTCTCGGCTTACCTTCCACCAGGGAGGTGAGTAAAGTGACATTTGCGGCCTTACGCCTGCCGGCTGGTAAATTCAAACCGATTTTTTCTAGCCTTTCTCGCAAAGATCTCCCCCCGTTTTTCGATTTGGCTCTAGAATTGCAAAGAAATTAACATCGTGATTAACCCCGCAGTGTTCCTGGAAGAAACGTTTAGTCTGTGCAGTCAGCGAAGCCTGGGAGGGTTTTCACTCGATGTTAAGGACTCTGGGGGTGTTGATTTCTGCTTGGGATTGCTGAGATTTTCTTAATTTCTCCCAGGGGTAGAAGTGGGGATGAACCCACTTTTCTCTCGCTTTTATCCAGGGAAATCAAATAACGCCAAACAGCGATAATTAATGGAAAGATTCTGATCTAGAGAGCAAGTGGGTATGATACAAACTTGGATTAAGATGTAGTAAAGGGATGGGCGGGAAGGTAGAGGAGGATTCAACCCTCTGTTATTCCAGGAAAGAGCCAGAATAAAACGAGGGGTTAAAAAAACAAATACATCTGAAAAGTTCGAAGGCAGCGCCTGTGGATAAATTGAAAAGGAGGGAAATATTTATTAAATTGTTTCCCGCCTGTGAGTGTGCTCCTGAGCGATGCTAGGAAGAGCTCACCTGAGGCAGGGTGCGTTATAAAGAGGGAATGGATTGCCTGGGGGAAGATTGGAATATCTGTTGGAGGTTACTGATAAGGGCAATAAAAGGGTGAGTGAGCTATACGTGGGAAATTCAGAGCTATTGTTCGAACGCACATACATATGTAAACCCCCGGGGATGAAATCTTGCCACCTGCGAAGTCAGGGAGAGTTTTGGCACCTAAGAACAAAGTCTACCCCAACTCTCTCCTAATTATTACTCAAAATTTGTTTGAGAATCAGAAGTCACACTTAGAGAAAGAAAACCAGAAACAACAGAGAAGCCAGACTGGCTTCCCACTATTTTATATCGAAGTAAATAGGGCTGGATGGCAGAATTGCAAGAGAGCAGCTTTCTATATTTCATCTGCTCTGAACCTAAATCTTGTTTAAAATTTAGATTCAAGATAGGAACTGAAGTCAGCAGCAGCCAATAATTATGGCTTGGGCCACGTCCAGAAATCTGCTGAAGTTCAATAATAATGCTTCTTTACCTCGGTAATTATATTTTCTACAGAGCATCCCTCAGATGTTCTCCCTGCTCCATTTGCAGTTGTACAGAAGGAGCAGGCAGGTTAGCATCTGTAAGTAAAAATCTCTGCTGCTCTCCCTGGCAGCTGAACAATGATTACAGACATTCACATGGAACAGCAGCTATTTTAGGAGCCCCTAATTCTCACGTGTATATTTGGGTGACTGACCACATGTAGCAGAATTTTCCCCCTCATCTCCAGACAGGGAGCCACAACCCTTGACGTCATCACAGAATTTTTTGCGGGGGCGAGGGGGGAACCCCAAACATCGACTTCATTTTAAAGCACCTTAGAGCCAAAGTATCCCAGCTGCTGCTAGAGGAGTTTTCAAGAGATTTCCACCTCTAAGATTAGCAACTTTTAAACATGATCGGAAGTTTATACATTGTCAATTTGCATGCATCTCTCCCTGTCCAAAAGTTATTATTTTTATTCCAGTCTGGTGTCTAGCTCACACACAGAAAATGAAATCTTGTACCCTCCCAGCCTGAGTGTGTGAACTGGTTGCCTCATGTTGCTCCCCCATGGCTTCTCCCCTGCTGTGACTGGAGATAGAGCCTGAGCTCACCTTTCCTACAGACGTGCTGACAATTCACGGTCCCTCAGGCACTGCCAAGAAGAAAAAGCCCTTTCTCCCTGGTAGCCTTTCCAGCTTAATGGCCTCAGAGCTTAAATTCTTGCTGCTTCTACATAAAAGCACAGTCTCCCACTTGTTAGGATGGAGTGGCAACCGGACTTCAAGGTTATATCTTTTCCCCACTTTCTCTAGCACCAACAATGCCAACTATTTTGAGGTCTTCAGCAAAATCTACCAGGATATTAGTGGGTGATTTGCACAAATATTAAGCAGCAAAGGCCTCGAGAGCAGCTGTGAGCTGCAGCAGCTTTCTCTGTGTGAAGTACCGAGTTTCTGACTTTCAGGGCTACCTGTCGGAGACTTTTCTTTAGTCGGGTACTTGCCCACCTTACAGTTTGCCTATCAGATCCCTGCCAATTTCTTGTGTGACACCACTTGTCATAAGTGACATAATTGCCTGATCGTCATAGAGAGGAAGCCTCGTGAGTTTATCTAGGAAATCTCTAGAAATACATTAGGTCCTGAAACTCCTGCAGTTCAGCCCGAAACATGCTCATCAAGGCATTTTATTTTGTCCACTTTCTAAGAGAGAATTGTGAGGAGGAGAAGAGATAGAAAGGGTGTGCATGGACAAGAGGAAAATCTTTCTGTCTCTGTTCCTTCATTTGTGGCTAAACAAGCCCAAATCTTTCCCTACTCTCCATACATTCATCCCAATGTTTGAACACAGCATATTTTTGCCTTATCACCAGCATTTCACACACAGGCTCTGACAGTAGGATCAGTGAGTATTTGAAACCATCTGTACTGCTGACCAAGGACTTCTGGTGCATGCATGGGGACCCAGACACATCCACACGTTTGCCCCAGCCTCTTACCTTCTAAGCACTCCTCCTAGGAGGGACGCGTTCAGACACTCTGGAGGGGAGAGGCGTCTTTGAACTTCTCCCACAGTTACTTTGTACTTTGAAGTTGAGCTAAGCAAAGACAAGCGGCCAGGTACAGAGCAAAACACCTCTCCGGTATTGACAGAAATTCCACCCAGGAAGCCATCTTTATTCATCATCAAAGAAGTAACAGATTTTGGAGGAACCGGAACTGGAGAAAGAAAAGGGGAGGAGGGGAGAGAGAAACCATCAGGCCACGAAGGAGCACAGGATAAACCACAGTCTCTCTGACATGCACAGAACAGCAAAATGAAAGGGAGTTTTGAATCTCTGGCTACCTCCAGCAACCTAAAGGGTGCTGCTCCCCCAACCTCCAGGAAAGTGCTCCATGAATGATGGATGGAGAGAAGGGTGGTACAGTACAGCCTCTATGCAGGGTTTGATCATTGGGAAATAAAATACATATTGGCAAGCACCTGGCAACTTTCGGGTTTGAGCCTGTGTCTCACCCAGAGCCCCCCGATGCCTTTTGTACAACGGACAGCGCCTTTCTGGAGGGGAAAAAAAGAGGAAAATTTACTTTTTTTTGGCTAATGTTTCCATTACTGCTAAGCTGAGCCAGGAATAAATTCTACTACACAAAGGGAGTTGCTGTCTTAAATAAGTATCAAGGCTGGAGGATACAGCAATGGGAAGACAGCTCTGTTATTGCTTTGTGTTTTTATTAAGTCTGGTTTATGAAATAAAATGAGTATTTTCCTTGAGAAAAATGAACACCAGGAAAAAAATATCTGGTCTAACCATGGTGCTCTCCACTCTGATCATATTGTGCTGTCCGTGAAATAGTAGGAACTCTCCTACCCCTAAATAAAACTGATTTGGTTTCTGCAACATATATTTAAAGGTAGTTATAGGGAAAAGTAAAAGGAGAATGATAAAGTGAAACTAAACAAAATAAAACCGTGTTGTTCTCTCCAAGACAAAAAGTATTTCTTTTCTCTGAGAAACCAGTGAGGTTATTTTAAGAGTAACCAAGGGATTATAACGAACAAATTCCTATAATAGCAACCAGACACACTCAGAAATAAACAAAAAAAAATTGGCTAAACTAAAACTGAGAGTAATTCCCCCATGACATGAATTTTGTTTACAAATGAACTTAAGTAGCTCCCTTATAATTGTGTGTAACTGTTATGATTTACAGCAGGTGCTCTAATCAATCACCCAATCACTTTAATTTATAGGGAGCCTCGCTGCATTTTCCCAGTTGTTTCATTTCTGCAAGTAATTGATAACAAACCGTACTTAAGGTATGTTTTATGCAGGAGTTAATAAGAGCTGACAGCTGCTACTGCAGCTTCCTCTCGGTCCGCGGCAACACGAGTTTCCTTATAGAAAATATACGCTGAAATTGGGGCTTTTGCTGGTGGGAGAGCCCTGGCAGACCAGCGGGCATGTTTCAGAGGAGAAGACTAATTGATTACACACCCTCTTCCAGCAGATACTGCTCCACAATCTCCCGTTTCCACTCAATCAATTGCAAAACCAATTCGACAAATATTAAGGTTCTATTATGCACATATGCCAGCTATTTAGGTAGTTATAATACATGTCAGTTAAGTCATAAAAGCCCTGTTTATTTGCAACATATCTGGAGAATCAAACCATTAGGGTTGAGCGGATATTTAAGTCGTCTGGAGCTGCTAAACAATAAGATCGGGTATCCTAATATATTACCAAGTGCTAACTACTGGGCAATTGCCAATTTTATAACCTCAGTGCATGGAATAGACACAACCGTGTTTCACTGTTTTTATTGCAGATCATTTCCTACTGCCAGACCAGACCCCCACAATAAAAGCTCTATAACAGCTAAAAACCAAAAGGCATGTCGATTTTAGATATACATATTGCTTCGTATGCCTTGTATATAGTCTCCAGTATAAACAAATTATTTTGAGTGGCTTGACTTCAGGGAATCGGAAAGTGAAATGGATTCTTATTTCTCTATTATTTTTAGTTAGGCACTTCATGCAGCTCATAAAGGAGATTTCAAATAGTTTGAGAACGGCTCAGAAACAGTTATTAAAGAGTTAGAGGCCCGCTCCAGCTTTCATTGCTATTATTAGGATTTTTTTTTGGTCATTGATTCTGTAGGAAAAGACTCGTTTGTATATCAGAGGCAGTACCAGCAAAAAAAAAAAAAATTGTATTGGTATTTTTCCCCTCATTATACATAAATATATCTCCTATTTCGTGCACAATGATCTGTTTTAGTGAAGCATCAAGTAGAAAAAAATAGAAATTTAAAAAAAAAAAAGTTGGATTAAAGAAGTGCCAGACAGATTTTCATGACTGGCATTTTTTTTCTCGGGATAAACACACGGGCTCTGTGGTTCGAGTACACCTTTACCGTGGCTATATTTAGTGACCAGTTTATCAGGTCACTGTCCAGTGAACTGAGAAATTAAACAAGGGGCAGCAATTCCACGAACATCTGATCTTAGTCCAAACTCACTAAAGAGAGAAGGACCCGTGCAATGCTTAAATGTACCTCACCCGCTCGCTCTGGCCTTTTAGAGCACTCATTACATTAGTTAACCTTTGAATTATAGATTTTCACGTGCTCGGGTTGGGTTGGTTTTTTTCCCCCTTGCAAATTGCTTTTGGGAAGCAGGCTGGCTGCCTTCCTTGCTATGCTGAGAGCTCCTCAGCTGCTTTTCCTCGCAGAGTTTCCCTGAAAAGGACGGTATAAACAAACCCATCAGCTGCAGCCTGATAGCTCTGAACCCATTTGAGAGGCTTGCCAGGCGGTGTAAGCATATCTATCGCAATTTCATAGCTTCAGACAGATCTATTCTATCTAGGCTCTACATCTTCTGTAAATTACCTAATGCTGCCTCAAAAAAGTGTTTGCCATGGAATGAATTATCTCTATCTATATCATATCTATATGTTTATCATGGCTGGAGCTTTTCAGATACAGCCCAGACATCAGCAGCGATAACAGAACGTGGAGCTTTTGTGGGTGAGGAGATCTCCACGTCCGTGCAGCTGCATGTGTCAAATCCCTGCGCGTATGTAAATAAACCCGAATGCAGAGTATATTTTTAGCCAATGTCAACCCTCCCCAGTTGGTCAGGGACTGCCACAACTGCTGAAATGACACAGAATAACACACACGTACCCACACAGCATCCCCAGCACTCCTGCTTTCACTTTATCCCGTTCAGCTCCTGTCATCCCCAGCAGAAACTGTTCGATTTTCTTTCACCCCAAACTCTACTTGCTGCATGTGCGAGCACTCACAAAATACATAATTCATCCTTTCAAAAATCTCTGCCTTCTCCCTTCTTTTATACTTCTCTGCCTCCTTTGTCTCTCTTTTTCCCTCTCTCCTTTTTCATCCCTTTATCTCTTTTTCCTCACTCCTTTTTTTTTCTCTCCTTCTGTGGTTACTTCCAGCCTCTTTGTCATTTCCCCCCTTTCCATTTCTCTTCAGCTTATCAATAAACCGGGAGAGCAACAGTAGCCGCTTGATTTGTTAGTAATTATAAGCATACTGTTCCTGCAAACGGGATCTCTAGATGAGTGAGATCGCTTTAGAACGACAGCAGGAAATGGTGGGGAAATGGAGCATGGCGAAACTCAGCGTGAAGCTTTCAGTTCTTTACATGTTTACAATTTTCTGTGCATACATTAAGTCTTAGGCTTTTTCTTTCCATTTTTTTTTTTTTTTTGGTTTTCTGTTGGGCTGCTCGCCGCAAACGTGTGAAAATGCGCGCAAATGTGAACGCACAAGTGGAAATGGGGTGAAAAAAGCTGTTTTGACGACAGTAAAACTAAAGAAATAATATATATATGTCCTAAACCAGCTGTTTAATAAGGGTTTAAACTATGGATATCATTGCAATAACCCAGCTGAATAATATCGCAGTCGAACAGTCAGTCAAATAATCAATCAGGGGAAATATTTCTTGTATTTCTTATTTTAAAACGTCGTGGACAACTTAATTACTAATAAACTATCAAACTGATTTCAATTTTTTTTTAAACTCTGCCTACCGGACTTAAAATGAGTAAAAAGTTCTTTGTCCCTGCTAACAACAGGACTTTGCTGTAAGCGGTGATTCGGTCTGACTCAGCAGCCGAGCCCAAAACGTCCGGGAGCAGCGTCTTAGACGCTGGAACTAAAGGGACCCGGACCTCATCTTAATTTTAAGGAACAAATACAAAAAGTGCGTGTTCATCTCGCATTTCCTTCTGTCCCCCTGGTCCCCTCCTCTCCTCCCGCCGCTCTCCTCCTCCGCAGTCCCCGTCCCCTGAAAGCCGGGACTAAATTTCGAGGGTGGGATGTATTCCCTCGAAACTGTTTCGCGTTTAATTAAAGGGATGCTCAGGTTCAGCGGGTAATCCAGGAACAAGCACGGAGCTGGGTGGCGTTGAGGCACCATCTCCTGAGCTCCAGATCTATCACCTGAAAAGCTGAGGCCAGAGTGGTTCTCAGTTAATCATTTATCAGCTGCTCCAAGAGCTGAGGAGGAAACTCGTGCTGGATTATTAACAGCTAAAAACAAAAGGTTAAGACACCTCCTTTCATGTGTTTCTTTAAAATAGGAAGAACAGCCGAGCGTGTTTGCAAGACCATGAATTAAGGTCTTCAAGTTAAAATGGCCTTTCATGCTAAATCAGATGTGTGTGTGTGCAGACGGTCGTCAGAAACAGCTGAAAGTAAATAAATACATCAGAATAATTTTAAGGTCACTGGCTGTGCCCCAGAGTCACAAAAAATTAACTTGGGACTCAGGCCATGTAAGGTTTTGCAGGAAGACAACTTCTTTCACCACAGAGAGTGCCAAGGAAATTTCAGATGAGCATCTGACAAGGGAACCAGATCTTTTATTCCTGACACATGGCAAACCTTCCCTTCATTTCAGCAAAAATCGAGGGGAAGGACTCAAAAAGTGCAGCCAGTAAGCTCTGAAAGCTGAGTTAAATCTGATATTAATGTTCTTGGTGATTATTATCATCTTGATGATTTATCTGGCTCCCTCCCTCCCACTTCCACCACCCAAATCTTAATGGAAGTGGGAGTTAAAGATGATTTTTAAATGTCTCGTTGGATTTTTAGACTGTTAATGTACCGCATCCTTCTCATTATTAGTTTATTGATTGTTCATTGACCAGCCCCCTTCAAATCGTATTAACCACCCTCTGCCAGTTTAGATTAGGGGAGTTTAAAAAGCACCTTTCATTATTTCAGCGCCACCACCACCACGGTGGAGCTCAGGCTTGGTAGCTTAATGCTCTCTCTAATGGGGCAGCTAAGAGACAAGGGGCCACGGTCCCTGCCTATTGCATTAATAGCTCAAAGGGGGCTAATACAGAAAATTAGCCTTAAACGAGCTCTGGAGATCTCCAAATGAAAGAGCCATTTATCACGCTGGCTACCTTCACTCCACTCGTTTGCTCTCTCTACTGGGAACAACTCATTTCCTCTTAACTAAATTACTCCAGAAATGTCAAGTAAGCTCAGATAGCAAACGTAACAAGAGCCTGGGTATATGTAATCTGTTGTGTGGGATCGATACGTGAGATAAATCAATAGCCGTGTATGATTCTCTAAATAATTTCCTTAATATTTTGGCAAACCTTTTGCATAGAGAGATAATTCCCTCTGCAGGCCTCAGAGGCCATAAAGGAACAGACACAGCCTGGGTGATATAATTGAGTTTAAGCTTCAGGTCCCCATCATACTTTTCCTACTTTGCAATTTAAGGATTTTAGGCACTGAACTGGGATTGGGTGGAGCAGACCCTCTGTGACCCTTGTCTACCAAATGTGAGTCACAGGAGTGTTGCACTGCACAAAAATCTGTCAGTACCTGGGTGTCTGTCTATCTGTCTGTGCCATCTGCCTGCAAGAACGACTCACAGAGTTTAAATAACTTGTTCTTGTTTCAAAGTACACCCTCACAGCTACAAACTGCAGGGAACAAAGCGAAATTGATACTGAATGCTCTCTGTGTTGCTCCTTCCCTCGTGCTGATTAAATATTGACTGCCACAAATGTGACCTGCTATTTATTACCCATTTCTCTTCCTCTGCACCCAGGAAACTCACTGTGAAAAAAAAAAAAATAGAAAAAGAAAGAAAAAATAATAAACTATTCCTTTATGCCTGAGAGTTTCTTGGATCTTAGCCTTACTTCTAAGGAAGAAAATGCTGCTACAGTGACTTTTAGACAATAGCAAATGCATCTCAGGCTCTTTTTTAGTAACCTTATTTCCAAAGAGCATGTGTCTCCTGTTCATCATGTATAAACTCAGAGTATCTCCTCTTCTGGCTGCAAATAGGCACAAGTAATCCCACCTAGATGGGGCTGGGTCTCTTTAGGCAGCAGCTGCTCCATCTGGGGCCCTTGCAGTGCCCACACACACGAAGCACACCTAAATATACGCCTAATACATATAAAAACCTATACCAAATCCGTAATGATTGCAGGCATTCACGTTCTAGTGCTGCTCGCTGTCTAATTGCACCACCCAGCACGCACATGGAATGTCTCTGCTGTCCTCGTCAGCTGAGGGAGGGAGAGACACAGGCGGGAGCGTGTTAAAAAAAAAATAAAAAAATAAATAAAAAAGGCACTTTGGATTGTGTATTCTGCAGAAGACCACCACGGAACAACCTTAGGAAGGAGTCTCTCCACCACAAATCAAGCACCAATTAATCAAATACACCCAAGAGGGAGTGTATGAGGTGTCAAATGGGGGTGGGGAAGAGGGAGGAGAGTGAGGAAAAAAGTAAAAAATACAGCCTGAAACCATCAGGTTACAGACCTTGAGTATAAACCCCACCAAACATTCAAACAGAACCAAAACAGCAGGAACATACAACCTTTTTTTTTACTTTTTCTTTTTAAAGTTAAGTAACTTTCTATTTTTTCTTAAAAAAGAAAAACCCAAAACCGTTCGACCTTTAACCGATTGTCATAAATGGTGCTGTCAAATGGTCTCCAAGTTTTCATTTGTCCTCGCTCAAATAACCAGACCATGATCTTGTGTGTAAAAGAGAGACCATACACGGAGATTTAAATTTTAAAAAAAACCAAAACAGAAACAAAAAACAAACCACAAAAACCCCCAACAAAACAAATAGCCAACAACAAAACAAACAATAAATACACGGAAGGACCTCATGCTGCCTTGAACACATTTTAGATAAACATTCTCCCTGTTATTTTTCTTTACATCCCAGAAAATCGTCGCTGTTAAACTATTTGTGCTCATTTGACAAACAACAAGGTCCTGGAGATAAGTGCCTTTGATAGTAGGCATAAGGGACAGCGTTTTTAAACCTCATCTCTGGTACTTAAAATTGAATCTAGAAATAGAAACTCCTTAGATAATTAAAGATAGCTTTCCCTCCATTTGCAGCGTGTGATCTGTTTAATGTCTATCAGCATAACACAACACTAATCGCCAAGCATCTTCGAGTGACTGTCAGAGAAACGTAAAAAAATTAAGCAGCTGCAATACGCCCAAAATGAGTTATTGTAATTACATTTAATTAGTTTAATTAGTTAATTATTTTGCTTACAGCTGTACAAGAGACTGCAAACATTTGTTAATATCACATTCGCTTTAGCAGTATGGGGTGGCTCTGCAGTTACACTAAATCATGGGCGCATATGTAGAAAGATGTAAAAAATGGGCATGGGGAAGGGGCAATCTTGGGGGAAGGGGAATCTTGGAGGGAGCGGGGAAGGGGCTGAGTCTGCCTTTCCATGGGCATCTCTTTCTCTCCTCTCCGCCTTTGATTCGCCTGGGAAATGCATCCGAGCCCCAAAGGGAATCAACCCCTTTCCCCATTAAGAGCCAAGGGGTCCCCACCGAAAACTGTCGGGGGGAGGGAGGGGGAGTGGGAGCTGCGCTGGAGCACGGGGTGCCCCATTAGAGATATTCGTGTAATTAAACCCTTTGAAGGGCGGGGGAGGCGGGGATATAAACTTTTCCTTTCGCATGTCTTATCCCTTCACTCTATCTGCTGATCCAATCAACTATTCATCTTGCTGCCACGGGTGCCTGCTTCCCGGAGAAATTCATTGCCCCAAAGTCAAAATATATCATGAAGATATCGCTACACAGTAAAAGTTTGTCTAGCTTGTTGGAATAATCCATACCTTTTTTAATGACAGACTGGTCCAATAAGTTCATACCGCTGTTATTGGCATCTTCAACTGACTGTGGATATAAAAACATCACTATTCAAATTGACTGGATATTAAAGAATCGCGTGCATAAATCATGTCATTCCAAACTGGAATCCCTGTTATTTCCATTTATATTCATTCATTAGGGGAGGAGGGATTTTTTTTTTATTGTTGTTGTTATTATTATTATTGTTGTTATTATTATTTCCCCCAATCGACAAGGAAATTAAATTCTTACAAATTATATAGCCTTCTAATAAAACAAAAGGAGGTGTGAAGCATATGGGGTGCAATACTGGTTTTGTTATCTTATAAAACATAGATATCACATAGACTTTTTTGCATTCCATAAAGCTTTATATTTCTTCCTTTGAAAATGCGGCAATTTGGCAACATCTGCAAGATCTATTGCATCACATAAATGAACACGATTAAGGACAACTTAAATGCTCCCTCCCCTTTCCTCCCCCATCTCCTTTTTCTTTTTTTTTTGTTTTTTTGTTTGTTTTTTTAGCCCTGCTACATCTTAATAATTCAAGGGCCATTTACTTTTTATACATAATAGTTTACATTATGAACTTTTAATTAAAGCCTAAGCCTTTCGGAGAGCAGTGCAACTCCCACATCGTAGAGGGGATGAGCAAAAAGAGATTTACAGCTCTCGAGGTTGCTTCCATGTCCTGAATTAGTGGGGATGGGGAGGGAGGAGCGGGAATACACATTATCAAAAGTATGAACCATCAAATTGATTGCCTAGGAAAAAAAAAAGTCTCCTGGATTTCAAAGCCTTGTTTCCCTCCTTTTTCCCCCTTTCTTTCCAGCCCGCCGAGGAGCACACCTGTTATTATGGCATTAACTTCTTTAGCAGGAATGAGAACAAAGACGGGCACAGAGGACACAGCAAATGCTTAGTTTCACTTCTCAAAACGAAAGTGGAATATACAAAAAAACCCCAAACAAACCAAAATTACTGCTGAATCTGCGTTCGGCAGGGTAAATCCACCTCCGAAAAGAGGAGGTGTCATAAGAACAATTTATGGCAGGATTCCGACAGGTTCTGTTTTAGGGTAATTTCTGAGGAAAAAGGGGGACCTTTGGGTTTCTCGGCTTTATTATTTTATTTTCCCATTACTATTACTAAAGGATTTGGGTTTTTCGGTATTTTTGCGTATTTGGGGAGTTGTCACGTTTTTCCTTGATAAGCAAAGCACCTTTACAGCAAAGCAACGATTTACTTCACCATTATTTTAACTTTATCTTTGCTGCACCGAGAAGCTGAGCTTATTCGGGTCCGGCCCTTATCTCCATCTCTATGCTCAGTGGAGACATTCCAGATGGAATGCTGTTTAGGAGAAAATTACATCTCCCCAAAATGCGGATGGAACAATATTTTCTATGAGAGCTTTCCTTTCATTTTCCTTGAATCCACCCTCAAACGAGCACACACACAGAGCGGTGCCTTATGTGCTGTGTTTGGGCATGGCTGTGTGTCTCTCTCATAATCAATAGGCTACATACCTAAAGGGCACAAAATAAAATTACAAAGTCTTCCCTCCTTTCCCTGAGCAGCTCCCAACGAGGGATGATGAGCAAATCCTGCAGCCTGCTGGAGAGCAGCGTGGCGCACCTCGGTGGCACAGAAACGGAGGTAAACGTGAAACATCACCTTCTCTTTTGTTTTTTTGTTTTTTTTTTCTATTCCCCCATCTTTCCTCCTTATCTCACCTTATCTCTGGAGCCGATGGTTGCGCGCACCCTTTATGCGTGTGCGTGCACTCCACTCGCTCCATCAGCAACGTGGGTTAGTTGTTGTAGTTAATGAGAAGATTCCTGTCTGATTTTCTATCTAATTACGCCCTCCTGCTGGGTTTTTGTACAGGATATTCGCTCAGCATGCTGGCAGTTAATAGTCACAGAGAGGATCGTAAAGATTTAATTAGGACTGCATGCGGAAACGTGGAAAAACAACTCAGACTTTTAATTACTAGACTTCTTTAGTTAAAAGTGATACCAGGGGTTACTTTATAAGAGACTTGGGTGTTTTGGTGCAACTTAACTTTCCGTGTCTCTGGCTAGCACGTAGTGGCAGCGTGAGTGAGGAGGAGGAGCGGAGGTGTGTGTGCAGGGAGGGGAAAGGTGATGAGTTTCCAGATATACTTGGAAAATCTGGAGAGGAAGATTCCCCTCCCTTCCCTCCCCCAATAATCTGATAGCATGAAGCATCCTAAATACTATCTATAATCACCTTATTCAGCCTCTATGGGTACATCTGACCGAAAACCTTAAAAACTGAGCTCTATATTTTCATACTAATAGTGCACAGAATCTGAATTTCCCCCTCCATTTTTCCTTCATCGAATAATTTATTACCTTTTTAATAACCCTACTACCCTAAGGTTTAGTAACCCTACTTTTGCCCAGCCGGTGGGGGAAAAAATATCTGGGTTTTTTTCAGAGCCACTATTAGATGATGCAAATTTATGTTCAATAAGTAGGTCTTGGCTTCTCCTTTCCCTGTCTGAAGGTTGTAAATGGCAGATTGAAAATTCCTCTCGAGAGGGGCAGCAATAGCAATACAGCGTGTTCTGTTTACAATAACAGAGCGCTATCGTGTTACAATCACTTAATTCTAACCCTGGACAATGGCTCACACATGGACTGGATTTGGTGTTTATAAAATAATCACTGTTTCTTTCTGTCACGCACTCTGTCTCCTTCTCCTCAGCCCAGCCCATTCTCATGGCACATATTTGATCACACATGTAAGCTAAAGCGAACGGAAACATCTTTATCCAACTATACATCTAGATATCCGTTCAATTTTTTAGACTATTGAAATATTAAAAAAACCAAAAAAACAAAAAAACAAAAACCCAAAAAAAGCCCCCAACCAGTATTTGAAACGCTTCCTAGAAATTATATCTACTGATGGTGGATAATGAGTGTTCGTAGCCTAAATAAAACTCCCTGTTTCTAGAAAAGGTTTCTCTAATCTAGAATAAATCCATATTGAATATCAAGATGGAAAACGGCCCAACTTCATCTGTCACTGCTGGGGGGACAAGAATAGAAAATGCTGAGCGGCAGCAGCGAGCTCTGGGCTGCTTTCCCTCCTGCCTGCGTTAACTTGCAGTTGGACACCTTTTCCTTCACGTGTTTCTCCTTGGGACACCCTCCTCTCCCTCTTCCCCTCCTCCCCCAACCTGGGAACCAACTTTCAGAAATACAGGGCCTGTTTAATCTCCTGCTGTCTCAGTATCCCAAACCAGGACCCCCAGCCCTGCTGGCCCGCAGCCTCGCCTGTCCCATCCCATCCCATCCCATCCCATCCCATCCCATCCCATCCCATCCCATCCCATCCCATCCCATCCCATCCCATCCCATCCCATCCCATCCCACCGCACCCCGCCAGCCCTGGCGAGCAGGTCGCGGGAGATCCTGCTCCGGGAGCTCCGGGGGAGGCACTTTCAGCCAGTGCAGTGCCCTTCCCGCAGAAGGGATGTCTTATTGGAAAACGGATGGAGAGCTGCTTGATTTGAGCTCCTTCTTTCCGATTATTTCTTCTCTCCCTTTCCTTCTTTATGTCTTTCTCTCTTTCTTTCCCTTTCTCCCTTCCTTTCCCTCTCCTATATTCTCTTCTTTTCCTCTCTCTTTTCGTCCTTTCTGCATTTTATCTTTTCCTTCTCTTTTCTTAAAATATCTTTCCTTTCCTTCTCTCTCCTCTGTTTTACTCTATTTCTCACAAAAGCACAACAATTACCGGCCATTCTTCGGGGAAAGTGTAAATATCCAGGCACAAACAGTACTTAAAGCCCATCGGCTTCAGAGAGAAAGGAGAGCGATCTCCTTTCAGCATTCGCAGAGGTAAAACTCGCCTTGACTTGCAAACCACTTTGTCTGAGCCAGGAATGCGAGACGAGACCTGCGCATCGCACCCAGGGCTGCCCCCAGGTCTCAAAGCCACCTCGGAAACCCGCAGAAACCAGCGACCCCACGGTCACTGAGCTGGCAGGCGGCAGCAAATCCAAACGGCAAAACCTGTCTTTTTCTAAAACATTTCGCCCCAGCAGAGCTCGGGGATTTTTCCGTGCAGCCCTAAGACAAGCCTCCAGCCAAAGCAATGCATCCCCTCCGCTTCCCTGCTGCTGATTCCTCTCATGTTCAGCAGCATCCTTTTTCACAGCTATTTTTTATCTTCCCAGCTCCTCTTTTCTCCTTTCGTTTTCCCTTTCTGTAACTTTGAAGCCATTATTATTATTTCATTATTTCATTCAGTGATCTATACCTTTATTTATCCCAAGACTAAGTACGTATACAGATATGATATATGATAAAGAAATTTTGGAGAAAAAGAAAAAAAATATAAAAACGCCTGGAGGGGAGTCCCCAAAATCCCTGTTAGGAGAGCCTGAGGCAGAACTTGGACCCTGGAGGCTGCAGCCCCCTCCTCGGGGGTCCCCACGGGCTGGCCATGCCCTGCTCCAGCAAGGTGCAAACCACCCCAGCAGCGAAGCTGTTAAGGGTCCTTCTGCTTTTAGGAAATAACACGTGATGATGAGTTTCGCGTGGGATGGAAGAAAGCCGGGAAATACTGTGCTTTGAGCCCGGCGAAACTCCTTTGTTATCCAAAAGAGGGAATGAAACTATTTAAAATCTGTGCTACCCTACAAAGCACACTTAACAAATAAGGGGGTGGGGACACGGGACTTGTTCCTGATCAGCAGTTATTGCTTTTGGTTTGGGTTTTGTTTATAATTTCCCTCCCTCCCGGATGAAAAATGTAGTAATTCGACAGTTTCATCAAAATCTCTGAACGGCAGGAAATTGGTTGGGGGGAGAAGAGGGGGGTTGGAGGGGAGTGGAAGCTGAGATTGCATGGGAAATAACTGGAATTTGAAAAGCCAAGCTTGAACTCTGCCAGCTTTTGGAACACGTGGAATATTTAGAGCAGCATGTCTGCCTTCCCCCTGCACTTTGCTGCTTTGCCATCTAGGGGAGGGTTTATAATGCAGAGCTTGTGCGTGACAGCCAGGAAATAAATTCTCTTATTAAAAAAAAGAAAAAAATAGAAAAACTGAGGGAGAGGGAGGGGGAATACCACAATTACAAACCCGGTGCGGAAAAACAATAGCAACCCACAGCAATATTGCTGGAAACCTCTCAGTGACCGTTCCTAGCCCAGGAGAAAGAAACGCGATGCCTTACCTGGACCTCCTCCATCCCTGGGTGTCCGATGCCATGCAGAGAAAGGCTGTCCCCCATGCCGGAGTCAAGGCCATGGTGAGCTGAGTGCAGGAGGACATCTGGCCTCCGTACTGAGTGGTAGTCCCGCCTGGGGTCCAGTCCCGAGAGCTGGGGCAGGGCGGCCCGAGGCTGTGGCAGCAGTGACCCGGTTTCTGATCCCACCTCTTGCCTCTGCCTCTGTCCCCAGGGGTGCTGCTGGGGCTGATGCAAGGGGTTTAGGGAGTAGGGGTCATTGACATGGGAGTAAGGGTCCTGGCTTTGGTGGTAAGGAAGAGGCTGGTAGGGGGGTGGGAAATAAGGCGGCTGGAAATCCGAGGATGGGGTGTGAGAGAGCGGAGGAGCGCTGGAGTAGGGTCCCTGCGAGACGGATCCCAGCTGGGACAGCCTGGAACTGTGGCTGGGCACTCCATCATGCCGGTCCTACAAGCGGAATGACATACAAACAACAACAAAGAAGAGGACTTTTTTAGGAAAAGAAAAAAAAAAAAAGAGAGAAAGAAAAAAATATAAAAGAAAAAGTAAAAGGAGCACAATCTCAACCCGAAGTGAAATAAAATAAAATAGGACGTAAACAGCTGGAAAGTAAGATTCAGATGTGCCCCCTTCCCCCGCCACTTATTAGAAATGTTCCAATGTTTTGCACTCACATAGTGTCTATTCCCAGGAACTAGCAAGGAGGGGGTAGGGGCGGGGGGTGTGAGGGAGAATTGCTAAATGTCATAATTAAAAATGTAGGACTAGTACTCCAAATACATATACGATCTGCAATTTCAGACCAGTGGTATAATTCCCAATCCACAGTCCCCTCAAATCAAAGCCAAAAGGAGAAAAAAAACCCATTAAAAACTAAAGAGCACCAAACTACCCGTCTATCCAGACAACCCACCCCTTCTCCTGCCTAAAGTTTCCCAGCATCTGTTTATTCCCCCTGCTCAAGTCCTGTAACTCAAAATCACCAACCCATTTTCACGTGGAAAAGCCCAAAAAGAAAGTTGCACTTCTCGGAAGACTCTGAGGTGAGAAGTTTTTTTTAAAAAAAGGACTTGGGAGAAAGATAAAAAAATGGGGGGAAAAAAAGAAGAAGAAAAAAAAACCCAAAATAAAAATTACAGGGAATCTTTGCTTAAAAGGAGTCAACCCCTTAAAAATATTTTAAAAATAAAATCAAATAAAAATAGACATCGGTATTGAACAAATCCAGGCGCTATGATTTCTGGAGCAACTTCCAATGTCTTTTGTTTCCTTTTCCAATATTATATTCCGGAGAATGGGGTGGGGGTTAATTGTAATGAAAAGTCTTTGGGGTGTGTGGGGGGGACAGGGGGTGGGGGGAGTGCGTAGAGGCTTCAGAGAAAAGGTGGGAGAGGAGTTTTATCCAACTCCAACGCACTGAAGCTGCGAGGTTAAAGTAAACAAGAAAAATATCTATTCCACAAAGTGTAGCTCAAAACCCCACAAGCAATGACACACATGGTTTTAAAAAAAAAAAAAAAAAAAAAAAAAAAAAAGAAAAAACAACAAGGAAAAGAAGTTCTTTTTCCCCCTGCTCTGCCCCCCCCAGACTCCCCCTAGCTCAAATCGGGAACACACAATGCAAAAAGGGAGAAGCAGCTGCAAGCCTCCTCCAATTATTGTGCTAAATTACCAAGCCAAAGGCGTTTAAAAAAGACAGAGAGAGGGAGAGAGACACAACAGATCCAGAGAGAGAGAGAGAACATGCAATTCTAGTACAACATGGATCCAAACTCACCATGGCGGAATAGGTGTGGACTAACATCTGGAAATAAAAAAAAGTCTTGTAATAGCTAAAAAAAAATAATGGTGATAATACTAATAATTGGAGGGAAAAATATCAAGGAGATCTGCAAAGGGACGTGTTGGATACAGGAGAACAGTTTGAGATATTTCGAAGTCTATCCATCAAAAAAAAAAAAGTTAAAAAAAAAAAAAAAAAAAGAAAAAAGAAAAAAGAGACCAGTGCCCCTAAAACCGAGCCTGGAAACCTCTATCTACATATATGATTTACCCCTCCCTCTCGGGGTTTTTTTTCCTCCTTTTTTTTTGTTTTTGTTGGTTTTTTTTGTTTTTTGTTTTTTTTTTTTTTTTTGCCTTTGAGCTCCCAAATACAATCCTCTTCAACCCAAGGCTAGGCTCAGACTGCTCCGCTACCCCTTCCTCCCTTTCCTTCTCTACACCGCCTCATAATAATTGATATTCATGACTATTAATATTACACGACTACTTTAAAGGGAGAATGCAGGACCAAATGGAGCGTGAAGCTGGCAGCCAGCTCGAGAGCTCCCCTACTATTGTAAATGACGTTCATTCAGTGGAGAATTACTAGATGTAATCAGACGAGGGGGGCTGGCAGAGGCAGAGTTTGGGGAGAGGGAGAGGGGGGAAAAAGTTTAGCGAGGAAGAGGCAGAACTTCAATTAACTCGAGCGGAGGAAGATGTGGAAAGGAGACACTGCTGAGCTGGAGAAAGGGAGTGAGATGAAGCAATGCTTGAGGCGAAGGAGAAGAAGAAGCAGAAGAAGAAGCAGAAGAAGAAAAAGAAGAAGAAGAAGAGAAAAGTGTATTTCCCTTTTGTTTTAATATCTATTTAATTATGCATTCTTAATACGAGGAATTGATTGCCTTTGGTGCTTTTGTTCTTGCAGTTTGTTTTTAAGCAATTAATGGAAGAAAAAAGAGCCTTTTCTCTCTCTCTCTTTTTAATTTTTTTTAGTAATTTTTAATGGAATGAAAGAAGAAACTTGCAGTCACTGTAATATAGGTCTATTTACAGAGAAGATTAAGTCCTTCTGGTGCGTGTTACAGATCATATTTATTCGCAGCAGTCAAATAAATACTTGATTCTGCATTGTTGGTCTCCCCCCCTTTTTTTTTAATCATCTTTCTACGGACCGATATGAAAAAACATATATACCTACATAGATCTCCCTATTTCCGCACAAATGTGAAATGCATCGAGCGAATTTTAAAGGATAGTAAATTTATAGTTTTGAGGCAAAGCCAGGGGCGATATAAAACCTTTTTGATGTTGCAGGAACCCGTTCAACTGGACTGTCTGCCATTTCTGTTAAAGTTCAACTTACGTTCCTTCCTAAATAGACTCACACTTCCCAGAGCTGCACCCCCCGCACGCACACACACAGACACACACACACTTTTGTTTTAAGAACAGATTCAGTTTAAGTGGCTGAGACGCCTCTACCATCGTGTTGTTAATTATAAATCTGAAAGAAGAGAGAGAAATATTTTTTTAACGTAAAAGTAGAGGGTTTCAGCTCTTAAAAAAAAAAAAAAAAAAAAAAAAAAAAAAGGCAACAATTGCTATTTTTTTTCCAGGCTACACGTTACCAAATGCCCTGGAGCGCATCCCCAAGTTAGGATACACCCTGCCCGCAGCCAAATCCCACCCGACCGCTCCCCCGGCAATCTACAAACGCGGGTGCCCGCAGATCCACAGAGACTTAAACCCCCCATCAAAAGCAGGGTGGATAAAAAAGCCGTCATCCCCGACCTCGGCAGCCAGCGAGGGGAGATGTTTTGTCGCCTGCTGCTGCGGGCAGAGACAATGGCCGGGCTGTGCCGGGAGATGGGGAGGGAAAAGCAGCGAGGGCTGAGCGGGCTGGGGACACTCGGGGACACGCGCACACACACAGACACACACACCACACACACACGTGTGTGCTCATTCCCTGCTCCTGCACATGCTGCCCTGTGCCGGTGATAATTAGCTGTCGGGAGTGGAGACATTTCTCCCGTGCGCCCGGCGGGTCCCTCCGCGCTTCCCTCCGTCCCGTCCTTTCTCCGGCCGGGAGCAGCCGGAGCTGTACCTTCCCCCGGTCTCTTCCTGCGCTTTTCCCGGGAGTTTCCCCTCTGTAAGTGCCAAGGCGCTCCCGGAGGGCAGGGCTGCTGCCGGGGCTGGGGACGGGGCGGCCCCGACGGCGCTTCCCGGGGGGCTCCGGCCGCTCCCGATCCCCAGCCCTGCCCAGCTGCCAGCCCCCCGCTCGGTGTCCCCTCGCTCCCTGGTACCCAGCTCCTGCCCAGCCCCTGCCGGGTCCTTGCCCGGTCCCACCGCTGCTCCTGCCCGGTTCCCAGTCCCGGTTCCTGCCCGGTTCCCAGTCCCGGCTCCTGCCTGGCTCCCAGTCCCGGTTCCTGCCGGTTCCCAGGTCCCGGTTCCTGCCCGTCCCAGTCCCGGCTCCTGCCCGGTTCCCAGTCCCTGCTCTGTCTCCGGTCCCTGCTCAGTGCCCAGTCCTTTCCCTGGCCTCTGTCAGTGCCCAGTCCCTGCTCTGTCGCTGGTCCCTGCTCCATCCCCAGCCCCTTCCCGGTCCCTTCCCAGCCGCTGCTCGGTGCCCGGTCGCTGCTCAGCGCTCACTCCATCCCCGGCCCTTGTCCTGTCCCCGGTCCCCTCCTTGTCCCCGGCTCCTTCCCGGTCCCGGTCCCTGCCCGGCCGCCTCCCCACGGAGCAGCTCCGGCGCTGGAGGTGGCGGATTGCGCCCTTCTGAAAATCGCCCCCTGTGATCGCCGTGCAAACGCCTCCCACTCAATTCAAAAATAAAAACAGTAGAAAAAAAATATGATTTTGTGGAGCTCCATTCCTCACTCATCTTTTCCGTTTTTTTTCTTTCTTTTTTTCTTTTACCCCCCTCGTTTCTGAGAAAATCCCGCACGCCGGTTTAACTTACAAGGAATACATTCGCGGAGCCCGTTTGGGAAAGATCCGGCTCAGGAAACCGTGCAAAATTAAGAAAGGTTTTGCAGTGTTTGAGCTGTGATTTTTTTCCTCCCCCCTTGGTTTGCTTTTTGACCTCGCAAATAAGGTCTGGATAAAGCTCACAACTTTTCCCGTCCGCGGACTATGCGGAGCTGCCTTTGACTGTGTCGGTTCGGGCGTGTGAACTCACACACGCACAAGAATGTATGTGCCGCTTAATTAATGCCAGTATATGTACACATGCACATCTTATCTGTTGGCGTAGAGGTATTAAAAAGTCGTAAAAACACATCCGATTGTGAAAACAAGAAAAAAGAAAAATCCATATTCAGGTTGAGCTGAGCTTGGAATTGCAAAATAAAAAATAAGAGAAAGAAATGCATCCAGTCCCTGAATACCGGATTGTGTTTCTTTTCTACTTTTTCTCCCTTTTAAAAAAATTTCCTTAACATTTGTCCATATTTAATCGAATTATTTATAATTGGAGGTCTAAACAATCAAACTCTTGCCTTTAAGTTGCCTCATTCCAATCCCCAGATCATTTCTTTGATGTTTTAAATCGCATCAAACAGCTTTTCCATGAAAAAAAAAATAAAAAGTTTAGGACTTGGCATGCTGAATACAAATATGCAAATAAATAAGCATTTAAGCATTTACTCTCGGTTTCCCATCTCTATATTCGTGTGTGCTGGTGTATGTCTCTATTTCTGCCTGGATGTATATGTAGAGCTATATATGTATTATATAGCCATGCCTGTTTCTATATGCTAGATGTATATTTAAATATACATATACTCCCTTACTCATATGCATATAATATACTCACCTCATAGATATCTTCATACTTGACATTTTCAACCAGTTTCCAGAGCATGATGGCAGGCTGTTCTCTAGGAGGTGAGTGCATTCATGTGAAGAGCAGATGTCTGGATTCTCAGTACTTCTCTGTCTGTAATGATCCATCTATAATTGGAAATGGGGGACAGACACCAAATCCGACGTTCCTCTTCCATCGCAACTTATATCTGTTGTCTGAAACAATAGGCTGCAGAAGCCTACCTCAATCGGATAGTAAAAAACATTATCTGTTACATAGTTCCATATAGCTACAGACATATATGCGACTAGATATAGACATGTACACACATATAGAGACTTATATGCAGGCGTGTAAAATACATACACACACACAGCTGCACGTTCACAGATTTTCACATACAGGCACCCATGCACACATATATCTCTGAACAGGCAACTTTTTCCCATGTACAGACCTATTAGTTGCCACATTTAGATATGTAAATTATATCTATTCTTCCACATGTAGGCACATGGAGACTGCATGTTACATGTGCACACAAACCTGGTCAATTTATATAGGAGTGTATTTAAATGCATATTTGTGGATCTAGTTATACATTTATACATATATATGTTGGTATAGAGAGATTAAATACACATATTATGCAGTGCATATATTGCTATTTTAGTAGATGGTTGGATGGATGGATGGATGGATGGATAGATAGATAGATAGATAGATAGATAGATAGATAGATAGATAGATAGATAGATAGATAGATAGATGAAATCAAATTAATATTTTTTCCATCCTCCCTATGATAAAATAAATGATAAGTTGCCTCTGCACTAAGTGATGCATCATTTTAAACGATATATGATGCTTTCCCCCACATGCAATATGCTTTTATTTACATGTCCAGAAATTATCCTCTCATATGCAGTTAAACACCAAAACAGCGTCTCATCAAAGCACATTCAAGCAAATCTAAAAGCAGTACATTTACATCAATGATTTCCACTGGAAAGCCTTAGACTTCAAGCTTAATCTGTATATTTTATAACTTAGAAATACTTTATATGGGGAAAAATAAAAGAGGAAAAAAAGAGTTCAGCAAACCCTTCTGTGCACACATTTGTATAGTGTTTAGTACTTTCAGAAAACGATTAAAAATAGAGTTGGATTTGTGCATTTCCTGGGTAGCCCTCGGTTTGGAAGGGGAGAGGAGGAGTTAGACCAGTTTTAACCTTTATTTTTTTCCCCCCCAGGCAAACCTTCCTTCGCATTGTCCGATTTTTTTAACACGTTGCACGGCAGAGAGCCGACACAGACAGCAGAGCCCATCTCTGCCTCTGAAAGGAAACAATCGAGCTTTGCAGTGGCTGGTGCACCAGGAGGGGGAAAAATGGGAGAAAAAAATGAGACACAGAGAGAGAGAGATGGAGAGAAAGAAGGTGTCTCTAAATTCAAGGTCCTGTCTCTGGAAATTTCAAGCTCTGCCTATAAGGTTCCTACAAATCTTTGTTATTCTGCACGGCATCCTATGGGAAAGTGCACAGTGTCCTTTGTACTTTCAAAGGTCCTACAGGTAAAGATGCTTTATATATATATATATATAACGAGGAGTACTTCATCAGGAGACACACTTGCTGGTGTGTGGTTGGCTGGTGGGAAGGGTGGGCTTTGCCTTTTCTGTTCGCCTTGGCCTCAAATTAAGGCAGAAAGTATAAATTCATCCATTTTCCTCTCAGCCTCTGCACCACCCTGCCACCCCTCCCCATTTCACAGTGAGCATCTTCTAAAACCTCAACCCACAAAAGACAAGAGGCAAATAGTGGCCAGATATTACAGCAGGAGCTGGACAACGGTCCTGCTAGAAGTTATTAAAGCAAATCCGAGTTTGTTTTTTTTTCTCAGCACAGCCGGTGTTGCACTGAGGAAGAGCAGAAAAAGGGCACATCTTTGAGTGGGTTGGACTGTTCATTTCCAATGAGGCACTAGGGTAGAAAACGCTGAAAAAGGAGAAAGGATGTGAGCTGTTTGCAGCGGGATGTGCGGAGATACCCACGCAGCCGCCCTTACGCACCTACAGATCTGAATGACCCTCTTAGAAAAATACCAAGCTCATAAAGGGACAGTTTGCCATCACTTTTGTGAAAGTCTTTGAGTCATGAGGGCTGGCATAGGGCAGAGTGAATGAGCTTCGTGACTGCTAATGCCTCACAATTCCGTGGCACCCTGAATTAAATACGCTCTGCGAGCTGGGGGAGGGGAGAGGAGGGGAGTGAAAAAAAGAAGACTCTAAAATAGACTTGACGTTCACTGGCTCCTCGCTAACATATTGGTATAGACAGTAAATTCTGACTTTTAAACCCCACTCTTAATATATTTCTCTTGCATTTGCAAAGCATGACAAACGAACAAGTGTTCATTTGGAAAAGTAAGGCTCTTCGCATTTTATTTTTGCGCCTGCTTTGGCACCCCCACCCCCGCAGCTGCCTCCAGTCTAATTCACCAATTCCACGCAGCAGCCCTTGCACCGGTTTATCCCTCAAACACCCAACGAACCCTGCGTCCAAAAGGCGACACACGTACCCAAAACTGACCGCTACAACACACACTTAAAAAAAAAAAAAAAAAAAAAAAAAAAAAAAGGAAAAAGGAAAAACCAGTGGTTTCCCGGCAGCTTGGCTCGAGCTTTTTCATACTCTCCCAAAAAAACCACGGGTTTTTTTTTGTTTTTTTGGGCTTTTTTTCAGCGGTGAGCTGGGCACGGGCATGCAGCCTCAGCCTGGCAGCTGCGATGGCGATGCTATATGTCACAATTATTTTTTTGGGGGGATACCTCTCCATGCAGCCGTGGCCAGGGCGGAGGAAGCCCCGCTCCCGCTGCGCTGCGCTCCGCTCCGCCCCGCAGCGCGGCTGCGGCGGGCGATGCCCGCGGGACCGCGGCTCGCAGCGCGTTCAGCGGGGCAGCGGCGCCCTCTGATGGGGACTGGGGTGGAAACACGGCTCGGGTTGGAAAGAACGTCTCCTTCCAGCCCCCCTGCCACGGGCAGGGACAGCTTCCACCAGCCCAGGTTGCTCCAAGCCCTGTCCAACCTCGGGCAGTTCCAGGGATGGAGCGGCCGCAGCTCCTCTCTCTGGACAACCTGTGCCAGACCCTCTTCCACCCTCACAGGGATGATTTTCTTCCTATATGCATTCTGATTCTCCTCTTTTTCAGTTTAAAGTGATGCCTTGGGTTTTAGCTTTTATATTTTTCAGATTCTCTGCTGCTGCTCTGAAGCTTCACATTAGGCGTTAATGAGTTCTCTTCACAGAGCAGTTGGAAACAGCAATCCCTTCCCAGACAGAGTATCAAGGACACCTGGTACCCAAAAAGCAGAAGCAATGGCTAAGGGAAAGGGGGCTGAGATTTCATAGCCTGGGGCTGTGGTTGGACAATTGACCCAGATATGTACATGAACAAAAACTTATAAAAGTGTAAAAACTCGTGAGGGGGATCCATCTTGCATTCAACCTGGGTGCAGCCTCAGCCGGGTTCTTGCACTTCCCATGATGTGTCCTTTCAATAAATGCATATTTTATCCCTTTTGCTCTGTCTAGTCTCTGTTCCAGATCAGTCTTTCCAGACAACAAAAGCTATTCCCCCTTGTCCTGTCCCTCCATCCCTGTCCCAAGTCCCTCTCCAGCAGCTCCTTTAAGCACTGGAAGAGGCTTTAAGGTCTCCCTGAATCCTTCTCTTCTCCAGGCTGAACAATCTCAATTCTCTCAGCCTGTCTGCCCCCATCCTCAGAGCATCTTCCTGTTCTACTCTATACTTGCTCCAAGAGGTCCAGGTCTATATTTGGGAGTTGCAAACATCTAAACATTTCTTTTACTAGAAATGATGCTGATATGAATTTTTCCTCCTTAAGCATAAAGTTGCAAGCTCTTATTTAAGCATTTATTTATTCAAGCATTTACTTATTTAATCATTTACTTACAGGCTCTTATTTAAGTATGTACATTGATTTTTGATTAGCAGGCCATTTGGTGTTTGAACCTCTACCTTAAAATCAGAATAAATCTTTAATACCCCATGTTCAATACTATGAGTATTGAGTACACTACAGTATACTATAGAATGAGAATACAGACTAGGTTGAATATCCTAATTATCCCAATGAAATATCTGTTAATAGCCCTGGGAGGGAGAGAAACTACAATAACAGGATGACTACTTTGTTGAGGACTCAAAAAAAAAGTAATTCAATAAGTTATGCTACCTTTATTTCATATACTTTTTTTTTTTTTTTTTTTTTCCTGCCCCTAATCAAGTCCCTGTTTCACAAATGGGCTTTAAATCCTGCTCTGCCTTTTAAATAATAAAAATTTAAATAAATAGAAGTCTGTCTCCCTCAGTATCCAACTCCCAGCAAATCTGTATTGTTGGCTGGAGTTTCAATAAATCCGTTTATCCCAGCGCCCTCTGCTGCTCGCTGAGCTCATGGAAAGGCAGATTTCCGAGTTCTGGCAAAATCCAGGCTTTTTGAAAGTGTTTGGTACCTTTTCCTCCAAACCAGCTTCTTTTTTCCTCCTGATATTTTTCTTCTGTACGTTCTCAGGTGTATTTCAGAAATCAGCATTTTTTAATTTAAAAGCTTATTTTTAATTATAAAGGCTTTAATTTGCATTACAGGTATCTCCTAAATTTACTGCCAGCCTACTAATGGATTTACACAATCATTGCTTTGGTGAGCACTTTATACCTTTTCTTTGTGAATAATACTAAGATTCTTCTTTTAAAAATCCAGCTTTCCACAATGTTTGCTGGTAAATCTGTGTTTCCTGCTACATCTCCAGACACAACCAGGGTTTTTCATAGACTCACACAATTGTATGATGACAGAATAATTTGGATTAGAGAGGGACTTTAAAGGGCATCTAGTCCAACCCCCTGCTGTGAGCAGGGACATTTTCAACCATGTCAGGTTGCTCCAAGCCCTGTCCAACCTGACTTTGAACATTTCCAGAAGTGAGGCATCCATCAGTTCTCTGGGTACCTGTGCTAATGTTTCACCATCCTCATGGAAAAATTCCTTCATTAGATCTAGTCTGAATCTGTCTCTTTTAATTTTAAAACCCTTGCTCTGTCATTACAGAAATGCTAAAAATTCTGTCCCCATTATTTTACATTTTCCTGTGCTTTCTTCAAGGAAAGGCATCACCAAGCCCAGCAGCATGAAAGATACTTAGAGCAGCTTTTAACAAGGCAGAAAAGCTCAGTCACATGTGTTGAACCCTTATGGACAGGTCCAAACTGTTTTCCACATTTAACATCCCCAGGTTCCTCAGTCATTCCTCACAGGACAGCTTCTCTATGTTCTTCACCAGCTCCATTTCCCTACTCTGGACCCATTCCAGCCTCCTTTTTTTAGTGAGGGGCCCAAAAACTGAAGACACTGATTTTGTCTAATTGTGATAAAAAATGAGCTCAAATGTCATTCACTTATCTCTGGCATCCATTTAATGACCAATTTTTGCTGTCAGGAACCCCACCTGGTGAATCCTCACACTGATGGGTCATGGCCAGTTTCTCCCAGCCCAAGCCTCACCCAGCCTGTGGGCTCTTTGGGAAATGGAGCCCCTCCAAGAGTTTGCTGCATCACTTACTGAGGAAAACTCCTGGATCCAAGATTAAATTTTGTCTGCAATCCATGGGTTTTATCCCTCTGTACTGCCTGCTTTTTTTTCTCACAAGAAATCCAGGTACATGATGCCAGCAAGGATCCTGATCTTGAGGCAATGTGGGGTGGGATGCAGCTTTGGCATCTCCACAACTGTTCTACAGACCCCAAACCCTCTGGAGCTGAAATGACAATCAGATCTCCCAGGTTAAGAATGAGGAATGTTTCAGCCTTTTTTTTTTCTCATTTCACTGTCCTTTAATCTTTATTTTGATCTGATGTGGGTGCTCAGCTCAGGTTGAGTGAACTCCAGAAGTGCTTGTCTCCCTGGGACAGGAGCTCAAAGCCCTGCTCAGGTCATGCTGTCCCACCAGATGAGCTGGAATTGCCCAATTGTTGTCTCGTGTTTCCTTGCTCAGGACCAAAACCTCTCTGAACAGGAATCCTGAGTGCCAAATTCACAGCTGTCCATGACCCACAGGAAAAGCAGGAGGTGGTAGATGCAGCATTAAACTAAAACTCTGTGCACTATCCACCACAGGAAAATTTATCCCTTGGAACACAAAGGGGAGGCTGGGAAGTCTCAAGAGCCACTGTCACTGCTGCATGGTTATCCTTTGTCTCCACATCCACCTTTGGAAAGGGAATTAATCCTTTCTAAACCTTCTTCCTCCTAGAAGCCAAACAAAACACACAGAAAAGTTGCTGAACTTGTTTCCTTGGAAGATAGAAATCAGTCATATCAGGTTATATTTAATTTTTCTCAGCTGGGATATGGACAACAACTGAAATTAGCTTGTGTATCTGAATAAAGCATATCCTTTTTATTTCTCTATTTTTCCCACTCCCAAACACTCCTCCCTCTATATCTAAATAGAGTCACAAAAGCAAGAATTGGCCAACTGCACCCATTAAAGGGACATGTCACTTTTAGTGACTTTTAAAGTGTCAGGAAGTTAGGAGATTCCAGTTTTATTAGTTTAATTTAATTCAGCTGTACTTATGTGGATACAAAGTGTTTGTATGTGATTTAGCCAAAAACAATATTTAAATTATATTATGTAAGGAAATTTACTTTTTCCATTTTAGTATGTAGGCAGTAGAGGAAATGATATATTTAAATTTCATGGCAGGAGAGAGTTAATCAGTTTTAAGGGGAAAGAAGAAAAATTAAGACCTGGCCCATTATCTGTTTTGAGAATATAAGTTTTTTTCCTCCAGTATCACTCCCAGCCCCCCTGCTTTTTAATTTCTCCACTCTCTTAACTCTCTTTCTCACAGTAGGCACTCAGAAAATATGACCACAGGCAATGCTTTAGGGAGAGAAAAAGTTCTGGGTACATGAAAGAAGACATAGCAAAGTCAGCAAACTGCATCTATAGGGGAAATGCATTTCAGGCTTCCAAAATTGCTCATAATGTGTCTGGAGTTACACCATTCCCTGGATTCTCCCTTCAGTTTGTTCATATACTGCACTGTGGCTTTCTGGGACTTTAGCCCAAGTAATAGAGGGGGTTTAGATCCCTTCCCTTCCCTTCCCTTCCCTTCCCTTCCCTTCCCTTCCCTTCCCTTCCCTTCCCTTCCCTTCCCTTCCCTTCCCTTCCCTTCCCTTCCCTTCCCTTCCCTTCCCTTCCCTTCCCTTCCCTTCCCTTCCCTTCCCTTCCCTTCCCTTCCCTTCCCTTCCCTTCCCTTCCCTTCCCTTCCCTTCCCTTCCCTTCCCTTCCCTTCCCTTCCCTTCCCTTCCCTTCCCTTCCCTTCCCTTCCCTTCCCTTCCCTTCCCTTCCCTTCCCTTCCCTTCCCTTCCCTTCCCTTCCCTTCCCTTCCCTTCCCTTCCCTTCCCTTCCCTTCCCTTCCCTTCCCTTCCCTGAAACTTCCTGAAACTTCCTGAAACTTCCCTGAAACTTCCCTGAAACTTCCCTGAAACTTCCCTGAAACTTCCCTGAAACTTCCCTGAAACTTCCCTGAAACTTCCCTGAAACTTCCCTGAAACTTCCCTGAAACTTCCCTTCCTCAGAAGTTCACAGGACCCTGACATGGTTTTGGCTCATATCAGAAATTTCAGGCAGTTCCCAGGCACAATTTGGGGGGCAGGAAAGACCCAAAACTATTCCCAGGAGTCTGAATCAATATGAACACTTTGGATTTAGAGTCCATTAAGTCACTTAAAATTTATTAATATGGATATAAACTACTCTGTGCTAGTTAAGTCATGGCAAATAATTCAGATATAGCCTGAAAAATTAGGTACAGACTTGTTTGATTTTTGTTTGACTGTATCCTCACTGCTTTCCATGTAATATTCATTCTGGTGATAGAATGTGATATTAATATTAATATAAACATGAAATTTAGAGTTGCAATCCTAAGGTAATTGTATATCATTGCTTTCATATTATAAATGCAGAAACACAATAAAAATCAGTGTTTCTGGCCTTTCAGGCTAAGAATGAGCAAGTGTAAATGAATCATTTTTAACAGTTCAGAAATTAAACATTTTGTTCTCCACTATCAAAATGAGAAATTTGAAAATAATGATTTGATTTGGCTACCAGAAGAGAACATACAATGCAAAAAATATGAAAATTTGCACTTTGATAAGATTTGTTTATGGAGTTTCAGAATATTTTCCTAATGATGTAATGACAATGCTCCTTAAAAAAATTGGCTCTCAGAATTGCTGTTCCATTTTGACAACATTGGTCTCTGTTGTTAATGTTCATCATGGCCAATTTTTTCTCTGACAAGGTAATCACATTTTTTTTTGGGACCCACTTTTTTCCAGGGGCATTAAACTTTTCTCAGGGGCTGGAATCACCAGAGCAGTGTCAGAGTTCCTTGAATGGCCAACCTTGTTTCAGTCTTTTTTTTTTTAATAAAGCCCCTCTTGTAATTAGTGCTGATTATAAGTTAATGATGGATCTATAAAACTTCGGTGAAAATATAAACCAGAAAAAGTCTTAAAAACATATGGGGTATGAATGGAGGGACCTTAATCAGTGCAGTGGAGAGGGGGACTGGAATCCAGGAGAATGCTTCCCTTTCCCAGCCCTACTTGGATTGCTCCTATGTGCATGACCTTGTCCACACCAATTTCTTTACTGAAACTCCATTTTCACTTACCTTGTTCATTGTTAATCATCATTTATAGAATCATACAATCCCAGAATAGTTTAGGTTGGGAGGGACCTTAAAAAACTTTTAATTCCAACCCCTGTCATGGGCAGGAGCACCTTCCACCACTGCAGGTTGCTCCAAGCCCTGTCCAACCTGGCCTTGAACACAATTAATCAAAACCAACTTGATGACATCCCAGGTGCAGGAACATCAGGAAGATGCCTGGCTGAAAAAAAAATAAAAGGGATCAATGTTGCAGCACCAAGAACAACATCCAGCAAAGTTCCCTGTAATGTCAAAATTCCTTATGCCATGTAGGATCTCTTGTGCAAATGAAGGGTGGTGCTGTTTGGTCAGCTTCTCTCATTCCCTAGGGGATTCCATTTGTGCATCCTCTGAATATGGAATCAGTCTAAAGTAGAGCAGCAAATCTATTTTGTGCAGGTCATGGAAATGAATGAAAATGAATGAAAACAAGATGGACCAGGAAGCATGGGACAATCACAGCTCTGTTAATGTAACTCGTGCAGAGCACGGGCCAGAAAATCTGCATGGAAAAACTTGGATGAGCCACAGTGCTCCTGCAGAGCACTAATAATAACAATATCTTGGTTTTACTTTTTAAGGCCATGGACATAAAATCTTTGCCTAATTTAATGAATTGTTCCTTTCTTGATCACTACATCTGATAAAGATATAAATCTGTTTTCCACTTGAAACTGAGTCCTTGAACTGTAAAATCTTTTGATAGGATGTATCTGTTAACTCTTGCAGGTCCCTGTGTCACCTTGCTCTTAAGATGAATAAATTAAGCTTGTTTTGTCTTTCATTTTGTGGATTTCACAGAATCACAGAATGGTTGAAGTCAGGAGGAGCCTCTGGAGGCCACCTGGTCCATCCCCTCTGCTCAAGCAGGGGCCACCCAGGGCTATCCAGGACTATGTCTAGGTGACCTCTAATAGCTCCAGGGAGGGAAGTTCACAACCTTCCTGGGCAACCTGTGCTGGTGCTTGGCCACCTTCACAATAAAAATGTGTTTCCTGCTGCTCAGAGGAACCTCCTGTGCATCAGTGGGTGCACTTGACCTCTGGTCCTTTCTCTGGACACGACTGAGAGAAGCCTGGCTCTGTTCTCTTTGCATTCTCCCTTCAGGGATTTAGATACATGGATAAAACTCCCCTTGAGCCTTCTCTTCTCAAGGCTGACCTGTCACAGCTTTCTCAGCCTTTCTCCATGGGTCATGCTCCAGAACCTTGATCCCCTCAGGGCTCCTTTGTTGGACTCTCTGCAGCCTGTCCAAGTCCCTCTGGCACTGAGAAGCCTCAAGCTGGGCACAGCTCTGAGCTCCCCAGTGCTGAGTGCAGGGCAGTGATCCCCTCCCACCTGCTTCCAGCACCTCCAGTGCAGCCCAGGACACACCTGGTCCTTCCCCACCTTGCTGTGAAGGACACCTTGCTGGCTCACACCCAGCTGGGTGCCCACCTGGAGCCCAGGTATTTTCTGTAAAGATTCAGACAGTGCTTGGGTGGCAGCAGGGATGCCACATCCCTTTACTCAGTTCACCAACAGCTTTATGAAGGGCATGTGTCAGAAATAAGCCTCATATTCCATGTGCTGTTGCTTCATTCCTGTGACAGATGCAACATGAGCCTTATGAATAAGTACATGACATCCTTTTGTCAGACACAAGACACTTGGCCTTCTGCCCCCAAGTTCAAGATCAGGCTTGGTGGATCATCCACAACCAAAAATTCCCTTTCAGAGCTGCTGCTTTCCAGAGCAGATTCCACCATCTCATGGGAAAAATATATATTTTCTTCCAAGATGTAGAAATTCCTTTTTCATTTTTTAATAAGTTGACTACTGACATCCAGCTTCTTGAACAATCCAGATAATTTTTCCTCTTAACAGTTTTTTCTGCAATCTCTCAATCAAATTACAAACATTATCATCAATGCCATTATTTATTCTCATAAATAAGAATATAAACTATTGTCAGGGCAGGAGCTTAAACCTGAATCTCTTTTAGGAATTTACATGTTTAATCATTATTATCTCTTTTTATCAATTTCTAGATAGATATATATTCCTTTATGGCACTTAATATTTTGATGGATTGTTATATCTGTAGTAAACATCCTTGTGGTTGCAAGCAAAATGTGTTCTAGAACTTGATCAAATTTGTCATCACATTAAAAGGAAGAAAAACAAGTTTATTTGACAGCATTTGTTTTCTGTAAACCCATATTGATTAGTGTTAATTACATTATCCTCCTTTAATTTTTTTATTAATTGAGTCCTCAGTCAGATAATTCATTAGTGGGAACAGAACTGATGCCAGACTGTTAAGTATCTAATTATGTGGATTTTTCTGTTCATATTTTGAAAATTTTAGCAACAAATTAGCTTCTATGCTTCACCAAGTCATAAAAAAAGAAATATTTATTTTCCAGACAGCTGATCATTTCTTTGAAAGCTCCCCAAGTTGTCATATTGTAGAATATTGTGTAACCACAGATGAAATTATTCCTTTGTTTTTATCCATAGCATTTGTTTTCTTCTTTTGAGGCACTAGTTAATAATTGCTGTGAGAGGTTACAGGACCTGCTGCTCTGGTTTGATTATTGCACTAGACTGATCCCTGTTATTAACATCTTCCCTCTCCCTTTTTTCTCATCCTTGAAATGTCCCAAACCTGGAAATAGTGGCTTTCCATTATTTCAGATGGAGTATGGAAAAAACACCATGTGTTAGATGTAAGAAAACCAAAAATCACCTGAAAAAGCCCAAAACATTTCCACTCCTTGTGCCACATTGTCCCCTCAGCATGGGTATGAAATGTAAACAATTGCATAAAATGATCTGACAGATTCTTTGCAGAGCCAGAAACTGAAATACAGGGAACAAAATAAAACTCTTGTGTGGATAACACACTCTTCTAAACATACAGCTAATACATATTGAGATCAGATCAGTAATTATGCACGGGCTGGTGTGTATTCCTCCCAGAAGCAGGCTGGGTGCTGTTCAGCTGTGCAGTGACACACACTGTGCTTGTAGGACAGGTTTTTATGGGACAGGAGATGTTTGGGAACAGCCACGTGGGTTTCAGGGGCTAAAGAGAATCCAGTTGTGTTGTCACTGTCATTCTTGAGAATGAGAATTTTGGGGAAGTAACAAAGGAATAATAAAACAGTAAATAGCTTCAGCATTGCTCTGCCTTCTCTAGTGATGTCCCATACTCTTCTAATATAATACTATATTCTAATACTATAAAACTCCTGGAAAAGTTTTGGCTTGGATTAGCTGAGAGTCTCCAAGGGGTAGCACACATCAGAGATCTTCCCTCTTGTGCAGTCTGGGTGCAACTACTTCTTTTGAAGGGGGAAAGCCATGCTGCATTGCTTTTGTGAGGAATACAAGAAGTGCTATAGAATAAGGGGGAAAAATATTGCTAATAAACAGAGCTGTCTGGAATTAATCCTGGCCCTATTGAAGTCCATGGGGATTTTGTTATTGACTCAAGTAAAGGCTGAACAGGGTCATTAAGATAGCCCCAAGGTACCTGAGAACCAGAAATCGAGGATGTAGTGTGATATTGGAAAATAAAAGGAGTTATCACTCTTTTGGGCTATTCAGTATCTAGGTGAAAGGAGGAAACGAGGAGATTCTCTTTGACTTGGTATTTAGAGGACATTGCTCCCCATAGTTTATAATAGACACATTTTATCCAACAATCTTTAAATACTATTCAGTGAATCAGAGTTTTGTTTGTCATTCCAAGAATTATTAGAGTGACACCAACATTAGAAAAAAGCTTTAGCATTTTGGGATACAAACAGACTGCCTATATTATTATTATTATTATTATTATTATTATTATTATTATTATTATTATTATTATTATTATTATTATTATTATCATTTTTATAATTTTTATCATTTTATCATTTTTATCATTTTTATCATTTTTATTATTTTTATTTTACACAGATCATCTTCATTGACACACATTATTATATTTTGAATGATATAGTTGTTTATTTTGTCTGCAAGGTGTGACTTTTCCTTTGATCCTGGGGTCATTCAGCAGTTACAGTTGATGCAGACTTTCACATTGGAGGCTGGGAATGCTCACCTCACTGAGGTTTCCTCTGATCCTGACAAGACTCCCTGAAATATGGGGCTGACAGATACGACACAGGAGCTGCAGGAGATTCACATCATAATCCTGTAGCACTTATTTCAGGATTATGAAATGAAAAATGTACCTTACTCCAAAAGCTAGTTTGTGATTGGCTTCTTTTGGCTTTGGCTTCATCCTTGGCTCTGTGCCCACATGATCCTTGTTGATAGTTTCTGTGGCACGTTTGTCTGATCTGAATAATGTGCAGATATTTAATGGAATGTTTTAATGACCTTCCTGAGGGCAGGCTGTCTTTACTGCACTTTGCACAAAGTTCGAGATGATCTGTGTGTCAGAAGTGACTGATAGGAACATTTTATGTAGTGAAACATAATCCACTACTCAAAAGAAGCAGCTGAGTGCTGCTTATGAAATCTGAGGTTACAGACTCCTGAGAAAGGCTACCCAGAAGTTACTAACAGCAGCTGAGATTGAAAAGTCAAAATCCATGTTTTATCATAATTAAATGAGTAATGAATGAGATGCAGTTTAAATTTTGGCAGGTAATTAACAACAAAAAAAAATGCACAGAGCTGAAATGTACTAACAAATGAAGACTGAAATATATTCACTGCCCTAAATATTGGTTTTGCTGATTGAAATAGCTGGAAGAGCACATAGATAATCTGGCCCTGCTGCCTGTGTGTCTTGCAGAATGCATCACATGCCAGGGAACTTTCCATATCCTTGGTTATGTGGTGGAAACACCTTTAGAGTTGTCTAAGGATCAGTTCCCTGTCTGGTTTCCAGCTGAAGTTTAATTGTACAGGTGTGGCCATGCTGGAACAGCTGCCTCAGAGATCAATCTGTTTAGAAACACTAATGAAAAAACCCCAAAGCTGCAAAAAACCCGACCAACTAATAAACCAAATTATTCAAAACTTCATCTGTGACTGCTTGGTTTCTCACTGGTGTAGACTTTCTATGACTTGGTTTCCATGAGGAATATTCTTCCTATGTTCATTCTTGCTTGTCTATTCAGTGGCCATTTCTGAGGTGTTCTGATTATTTTTTTTTTTGCTCAAGACAACAACTTTGAGTCAGCTCAGCAGGTTAGTAACAGTGCAGAATCTGGAGCAGAGGCTGTAACACCAGCAGACTGCAACTGGAAACACTGTCCAGTCTGATGGATTAATTGAACCTAAAAAACTGGAGGACAGGATGGACAACAGATAAGATTGCTGCAACTCTTTCTTCAGTGGCACCAATTTTAGTCCTGAGCTGAACTAGTGGTGATTAGAAGTTCCTCCCATTTAATTTTAGCTGAAGATAAGTTTAGTGTGGGAGTTTTTCCTTTTCTACTTGAAATTTAGGTGTTTAATCAAATTAAGCTTCCTCTAGAGTCAATGGAGTTGCTCTAACAAACCTGTCTAAATTTATACCTGACTTCTAGGTCTAAAATTAGAGACCTGTGCAGAGCTGTGCTATTGTTTACGGATTCAATGAAAAGCAGATTAAAAGGAGTTAAAAACTAATTGTATGCTAACAGTGAAAAGCAGGCAAAGGCCAATGGTCTTAATTAATTTTGCTACAAGAATAAGAGTGGATCCACAAAAGCTTCTTCTGTTGCTACAGTACACTTGGCTTGTTAATCAGGCGTGAAAGTTTTTTTTTTTTTACTCAAAACAGTTGGGGTGCCACCACAATCTTATTTCCTCAATGCAGTTTTCAAAAGTGGTTTTGCCACACAGGATTTCTGGTTTGTGTTTTAATCTATAGGAATAAAGGGGGAGAAGCATAAACTTTTAATGTGATTCAAAAATCATAGTTTTTAAGCCATTTTCCTCATGCATCTGTCCATAGCTAATTGTGCAAGATTTTTTTCTGTTTGCTCATCTTTCATTTTTATTTTTACATCGTAGACAATTTTCAAGGGAGAGTTTACCCATTTATTTCTCCAAATTTGACAAATAAGGAGATAATATCTTGGCATACTTCCAGCAGTTTATTCACAGAGCATCCAGTTCCACTAAGATGCTCTCTACTGGCCATTCCTAATTTTCTGTGCAGTTTCATTACTGGCTTCACACTGCATGTTAATTGGCAAAGGTTCAGTGCTTTGATAACACCTTAATTTATCTGGCCATAATGATGGCCCAGAGTGGTTCATTAATATTTGTGTTAAATGCATTAATTAATAAAAAAACCCCACATGTGATATCTAGATAGCTCTGGGTGATAGCAATAATGGGATCATCTTCCTGCCATCACCTTAGACCATGCCTGGTCTAAGACTTTGGATCACAGAATCACAGAATCTTTAAGGTTGGAAAATACCTTTATTGAGCTCAAGTCCAACCAGCACTGCCATGTTCACCTCTAAACCACGTCCTCAAGTGACATTTCCACGTGCTATTTCCCTCCATGTCCCTGGGCAGCCTTTTCCAATGCTTTACAACACTTTCCACGATGAAAGTTTTCTAAATATCTGATCTCAATCTCCCCTGGAAGCCATGTCCTCTCTTCCTGTCACTAGTTACCCGGGAGAAGAGATTGACAGCCTTATTTAGATTATTTATTATAGATTACTACCTTATTTCAGGTAATTCTAGAGACCAAAAAAGTCTTCCTCAGCTTTCTTTTCTCCAGATTAAGATGTAGATTAAGGTGGAGGCTCTGAACCAAAATATTATTACTGTGCTTGTAGATAGACAAATGCAATATTCTTGCTGAGAGATGAGGCTTAGCATCATTTCATGTTTCCTTGAGAATCCAAAGTGTACACAAGGGACTGACAGATACAGTGAAGCTGCAACACCCTGATCCTTCTAGAGAAGCAGTGGAGTCAGACAGGGTAGACAGGCCCAGCCTCCAAGTCTTGACATTTTGAGTTGCTTCAGGAGCTGCATTTATATATCACTAATTCAAATATCTTTCCATTAAAAAACTCCACAACATAAACTCTGCCCAGAGCAAAATGCCCTTTCCATTAAGGCTTGAATTTCCCATTATTTTCTTATGCATGTTCTTTTATGGGAAGGTGAACCTGAACAGGAGTTAAGAGGTTAGATTTTGTTAGATTAAGTTTTTGGTCCTTGCCTAGAAACTAAACTGTACTTTCCAGCAAAATATAAATACTCAGGCCTTATAAAAAGTGGGAGCTCTGCTGTTGAAACAAGGGATAATACCACCATACATACTTGAAAAACTCTGCTAATTCCTGGAGTTCAGGACACTTGGTATTTTACAGATTTGATCCATTTTTTGCCTGGTCACTTACTTTGAATGCAAATTTGCCCAAGCTCCCTGTATGCTGTTTGCATATAAAATCTGAGAGAGATTAATTTTTTTTCTATTACTGTTTTTTCCTTTTCATCTTCTTGTATGGTGCACTGTCTACAACTTAGAGGCTACTTTTGAGCATTGACTTGTACTTTGGCTCTGCACCTCTGCAAATCTCAGTGGAATTGTCTTCTTTTTGTTTTAATGGTCTATGTGGAAAAATTAACACACCAAAGTGAAGAGAGATAGGAAATGCAGCCTCTCATGTGACTGTGTTTAAAACACTGATGAATTTGTCACAGTTGCATTCCTCTGATTTTGGAGAAGAGCACATACAGAATTGATTAGAGGTATCCACTGCAACACCTGGGGAATTGTATTTCCTAGAAGATTAACAGGGTAATATTAATTATTGAGAGTTCATTTGTTAGGGAACAGAGGTGATAGTTGGATAAAGTAAGTTTAAATATGTGACAACTTCCTCCCAACACATTTCCTTTTCTATCTGAAACTCTTCTGAAGTTTCTGCCCCTACAGCTTTGCCCTTGGTGCATTGTCTAGAACTGCTCAGAAAATCAGTTCTGAAAGAAGCACTGAACAACACAGAAGGAAGGATTGCCATCAGCTTCCCAAACAGTTTTGAATATGTATGTGTATTAAATTGCTGTTAAAACCACATATTTTTCCAATTTTTTTTAATTTTTAATTTTTAGTGAAAAGTTTTAGATCCATATGTTGTTGGAAAGTTTGGCTAAACCTCTGAGATAGAGTTGCTTCAAGTCATACCTGAAAGAGGGTATTATTTACATCTAAAAACTTTCTATTTTGCTGTTGTTTCTGCCTGGAAACAGTCAAACTTCATGCCACAATATTGGAATCAAACTCGAGTGGGAGCAGTGGCATTTAGCCCAGATCCTTGGCTGAAGCAGAACTTGGAAATGAATTGCTGTAAAATTTCAGGGAGATTAAATAATTAGTTTGAAGCTATGGGGATGAAGATTTGATTGCCAGCATTTTCACAACCTTTCTGTGCATTTATGGGAAAAGCACATCTGAGGGCCTCTAAATATCACATATTAAGGGTTAGCAAGTTTTCTAGGATGCATTCATATTATGAGTTAATAGACATGAAGACTCCTTTTACTTTTCCTAATCTAATCTACCACTTATCTAATATAAATCATCCCAGTTTGGATTCCTTCTTCAGAACAACACAAATTTCCTTGCATTAGATCTTTCTCTTTACACAAAAATATTAAATCTGGTTAACAGATTCTAGATCAGATAACTATTTAACATAGTCACATTTAAAGTGGGATAAATCCCAACTTTAATCTCTGTATAAACTGATTTCCTTGCTGTAGTTTCAGAATAATATTTTTATAGTTTCTCTGCTTTACATGTCTTACCTGTTGGATGAAAATTCTAGGTCTTGTAATATCATAGACCTGGTTCCTGGTTAAGTTTGATTATCTTTCAGAGATGGAAATTATTTTGAAGCACCAGACAGATCAGGGTTAAATCAACATAGATTTTATTGCCGTGAAATGTTTGATCAAATGTGGTCGTTATCTTCATAGACTCATGTAAAACAGGTAGCTTGTATAGGAAATAGAAATATAAAAGATTATGTTTTTCACCACTGAATTATAAATTAAATTAAGTGGAAGGAAAAGAACCAAACCAAAACTCCAAAGCAATTAATAGGACATTGTTTGTTGGTGACCAAGTGCGCACTCACATTTAAATACAATCACAACAGCTGCTGTACAGAACAGAATTCATTGTACAAAAATAAAGAAAAGTAAAGAATAGCAATAAAAAAGATCAGACCTCTCCAAATGACCTTCACCTGGCAAAGGAAAATGACTTTATCTTCCTCCCTCATTCTCCACACAGCTATATGTGAATTTTTGTCAAACCTGTAATGACGGGGCAAAGGATAATTTTATAAATACAGTTCCTGCATAATTTATTGATTGCAGGCCTGTGCCTTCTACTAATGCTGTTTCTTCTTGTCCTCAGAAATAAAGAATCAGAGCAGCAGGACTATTTCTCCAAAGGATAAATGGAAGTCAAATGACCTTGGAATTCACCAGCGGCCGTTTTGGATACCTAAGACATCTAAGACCAAAATTGCTTGCTGGTATTAGCAAACAAACAAACAAACAAAAAATAGCAGTTAGAGACTGTAAAGTTAAAACTGGCCCTTAGGACAATAAACAGCCCTTCTTGAGCCTGGCTGCAAAATTGTGAGCTGCGCCTGTGCCACTGAGTCACGTCCAAAGGAGGAGATGAACTGGGGAAATATTTACACAGAGGTCTGGGATTTGGAAGGACTATACATTGTGCCTGCTTTGTAGCAGATTTTTCTGGTTTTAGGAAAAGTCAAAGAGAAGCTTCAAAGAGCAGATTCCATGTTGATTTGGAGAGCTGAAGTCTTTTCCCGACAAATGTTGGCATTTATCTTTGAAAAGGAAGCAAATGAAAGGTCAAAATTCACCCCTTCTGCCAGTTCTCCAAGGCAACAGAATGGCACCTAGAGGGAGTTAGGGTTAAAGATGGCAGCACGAAGGACAAAGTTCCTGACAGCCTTCAGGTGTAGGTGGCAGAGTCATCACTGCTTGTCTGTGGTTCCCTCCCCTTAACAGGCCACGTGAACTCTGTTCCAGCTCTCAGCATCTGATAAAACTCTCTTTTTACTACATTACATGTCTATCATGTAATGGTGCTAAATGAGAGCTGTGTGAACAGAAAACCAAATCTCAGGGCAGAGGTGAGAACTCTACTCCTGCTCTGCCAGACTCACCTTCTAAGCTTAGTCAGCACAAGAGCTGTTTGTACTCAGTGAGTAACACCTTGCTCTAGAAAAATAAATCTGTAGTCAGTCAGTGTGTTTGCCCCATGAGTCATTAGCTAATAAATCCAAGAGTCAGAAGCTGCTCTTGGTGAGTCAAATGTGCCAGGACTTAGGATAAGGAGTAAGTTCAGGGATCTTCTTAAAATGTTTTGACATTGGTGGTGGGAAAAGTATAACTCGTGCTGAGCAATGGGCTAAAGCACAACAGGATCCAACTGCTCAGACAGCACTTGGGTTATGAATCAAATTTTGGGGTCCAACAATCATAATGACTCCTTGGCCTGGCCATGGAACTTTGGAGACTTTTCTCTACTCCTTTAATGATTTTGACATTATCTCTTAAAAGATGATTTCCCCCCCTCTTTTTCTGATCAGACAAATTCCACAATCAAAGAGGTAAAAATATACTTCAATCTGACACCAGAGAGCATCCACTAACTTCAAATCATGAACTTCCCTCAAGTTTATCAAGGTCATGAATGTGTTTTGAGATGGCAATGTTTCCACAGAGACAAGGACTAAGAACATAATAAAACCCCCAAAACTACACCATGGGAACATGAGCATGTTCCCATGGACAGCACAGGAATGCAAGTGGATGAGAACCTAGGCTGAGAATTTAACAGGAACATCAGTGAATTCATTGCTTAAAACCTCACTGAAAGTTCCCATGTCAAAAATTAAAGGTATTTGGACACCAAACTGCTCAGATAGTTAGTTCAGCAGAAAAGCAGTGATAATTATTGTTTGCTCAATAAAATTATTAAGTGCAATTAAAAATAAAAAATAGAGAGCCTGTCAATGTCAGCAAACTTGGAGCCACATTTTAAAAAGAATTTTGCTATTAAAACATGCTAATGTACTAAAGGAAAAACCAGAATGTTTGACATGGAAACAGAAACAACTTCTTAATGATAAGAGCATACAGCAGTTCAATCAGGTTGAATCAGATCTGTATGGAACCTTAACAAAAATATACAGGGGTCATTAAGTCAAAAAACTGGAAGTTCTGGGGCTTGAAGTGTGCTCAGATTTATTAATAGCGATAGATCAAAGGGTAATCCAGGCCAAAAATAATCTGTTGCCTGCAGAGCAGACACTCATAGTGATTATGTAACAGGGAGAGTCACAAGTCTTGAAATAAATTATTGTTGGGACCTTGGACCATATCCTGAATAGGGAAATATTTCATATAAGGTTGCATACATAATATTTCCAATGTTAAGCATTTTAATTCAATGGTAATAAAATGCTGCTTTCCCAACAGTTTCACAAATTTATTTGCCCAACCATTTATTCCTCCTTCTCCAAAAAGTTGATATTTTGGTGGAAAAAAACTGAAAAGGATTTAAAAAAATGTTTCCTTGTATTTTTTTCCCAAACTAAAAATCTAATTTAAATTTATCCACATCTTGAAATAGAGGTTCAAATTAAATTGTTTTACTTTGCACATATTTTACAGATGTGGCAAACCTCCATATCTGACACAGTCAAACTTTTCATTTTTCCCTTTCCCTCAGTTTGGACAATAAAAAAATGAATTTGCTTTTCACTTTTAATCATGGTTACCTACTTCCACACCAAGTATTTCATGTTCTAGGACAGTTCCACAATGTTTCTGCAGAAGACATCTCTGAGGACTGTTCATTTGATTTCTCCAGCAGAAATGGTACAAACTCATCAAATTAATTTAATAAAGTTAAATTTTTGAGGCACTTATCTGATCTTGAAGTGTTAAGGAGATGGAGTCCCATGGAGATACTCCTGTTTCCCTCAATGTAGGATGGTGACTGGATAGCACTAAAGCAGGTATCTGACTTATAAACCTACCCTGAGCTAGGACAAATCTGGACAAAAACATAGGAATTTTTTCCCAGATTTCTTTAAATAAACAATCAGGGACTCCTTACTTTCTGTAGTGTTTTCTCATGGTGATGGCAATGTCCTTACTAGCCTTGAGAGGAACAGCATCATGCCATCATTGCTCTATTGCCTTCCATAATTTGGAAGGTGAGGGTGGCCTTGTTAATTCATTTTGATTCCTTGCACCTGGCTCTAAACACTTCAGTTATTTGTTGTAGTCTCTAGGTTTAGTCTAAACTGATCAGCCAAGGTGTAATACACACTAACAACTTCTAGAAAGTGAAAATGTGTGTGACAGCTTTTTGTCACCCACAGTTATCTAGTGCTGTCTGTGGGATCCTCCATCTCCTCCTCCAGGAGAGTCCAGTTCTCCCAAATGTTTCATGTCATAACTGTCAAAACTCTGTGGCTGTCTTAGATACCTAAAACATCTCAAATGGCTCTAAACATTTACACATGGACAACTATATTTTTTCCTACCACAGAAAGAGTTGAATTGCCCCTTGGAAGAAAAGGTCTGGTTCTGCTGATCTTAAACAGAGTTTGGATGGACAACATCAAGCCCTCCCAGTAATACCATTCCTTCCTAACTTTCTCAATAAGGTGATGTCAGAGAAACAAGAAAAAGAATGGAAAAAGGTCTTTTGAAGAAGGAGTCAGAATGTGATTGGAAAAAGTCCCTAGACTCAGAGTCTTGAGCTCAAGCTATACCTCCCATGTTTTCTGTGTGAAGATGGGTGGTAGGTGGTAAAATAGTATTTCAAAAGTACACTAGCAAGGTTATTACCACTCAGCTGCTGTGGACTAAGCCAATCTGTCTTATTTGTCATTTTGTTTTTTATTTTATTTCCAGTGAGTGGATTCTGTTTGACCTCTGCACCTCATCTGGATTTATAAAGACAATAAAGCTGCAGGAACAAGCTGTTGAAGAAAAGAAAGCATAGTAAAATCAAGGCAACACAAAAGGTGACTCCAATTGCCTGCATTGATTGTGTTGAAAGAGACCCAGGTACGGCAGAGTGCTGTGGGACCAGGGGCTGAGAAAATAGAGGACAGAAGCCCATGCTGTCATTTAAACTGAAGTTCACAGGGGAGTCAGGGCTCTTACTGAGGCTATCAAGGTTTGTTTTCCTTTCAGTCTGCCATGCTCTTCTCACAAGAGACACCATAGCTGCTGCTTGAATGGTCAGGACAGATTCCCAACAGGTTCTGGCCTCATTCCAGTGCAGCTTTACTGTACATTCCCACGTACAGGACGGTTCATTTGTCCCACGACCCAAGAATTCCTCCTTTTCCAGATTTCCATTTTGTTTTCCCAATGGTGAGTAGATCAGGCATTTCTGATGGACCAGAGGAAGCCCTTCTTTCAATCTATCCAGCATGCAAGCAAAGTCAGGATGCTGGAACTGCGTGTCCCACAACTGATGCACTGACCCTAACCCTGCTGCCGGAGAAGAAAGTGCTTCAAATTTCATGTGCCACCTCAGCCAAGTCCAGAAGTGCTTATAAAAAACAGTGTTAGTGTATCATTCAGAACAATCAAATACTACGTGCACAAAAAAGCAGTTTAGAGCAACATAAATTTTAAAAAAGTGACAATTTCATCACACAATTACTGTACACTGCTGTTCTTAGGGTTGAATACTTTCCTCTCGCACGCTCTCTCTTTCTCTCTGTTTTAATCTTTCTTTTTTTATTTCCTTTTTTATTTTCTTTTTTACTATTTTTTTTCCTTTTTTTTCCCCCCTTCTTTTTTTTTTTTTTTTTTTTTTTTTTTTTTTTTTTGGATTTGGTCCACTGGAGATAAATTGCCCTCAATGATATATATATTTAAAAAAAATATCAGCAGCAAGACTCTCTCGAAATAGATTCTGTTTGATGTAGCTAGTCTGTCTTTTCTGTTTTGCCCTCTTTCACAGCAGCCTCTGAAGTTTTCCGCAGGGGGGCTTTCTCCGAGTTGGCGTGTCCTTGGCCGGATTCCGCCGCTCCTCCGTTTTTGTGCGATGTGTGCTTTTCCAAGTAGTTCAGCATTTCGCTGAGAACAGTTTGGAAAGTGCTTAGGGCAGCACATATTGCAGGAGTTCCAAAACCGTGAGTGATCAAACTACAAGTGGGAAGGAGACAGAAGGGGGAAAAAAAAAGGAAAAGAAATACACACACACACATAAATATCAATGCGCTCACAAACACCGAGGAGTTTACAGTACTTGCATTTTGCTACACTGAAATTCAAGATTTGCTCCCTAAACTATTTATTACCTGTGGGAGAAACAGAAAAGAAAGGAATAGAACCAAAGAGCAGACTGCATACAGCTTCAAAGGTTGTTTTTGGTGGAGCCTCAGTTCTGAAACACCATGGGACACACTCTCAGCAAGTGCAGACTGACACAGGGCTGTTGACTTCAGAGAAGCCAAGACAGAATCCGTGCCCTCAGCTCTCCAGCATTGCTAATTTTCCAGTGTCATGAAGTTTGGCTCACACTTCTTGGGTAAATAAAAGGAGTTCTGTGTGGTTTATTCACAATTCTGGATCATACTTGGTTGACTTGATGATCTTGGAAGTCTTTCCACCCTTAATGATTCTGTGATATTATAGCTCTTAAACATGACCCACTTATTGTACATGAAGGTATGGCTGCATCTGTACTAGGAAATGCAGCAAAGTCGAGGAAACCATCTCCACCCCTCAGAACATTTGGCATGATTTGGCCATTTCCTTGCTGCTAAACTGGACCAGCCAATAGGGTGAGATCTGAAATTCCTGTTGGGAATAGACCCTGGCCAATATCCTTGGCCAATACTCATGCTCAAGTGATGAACGTTTCACAATAGGGCTGGTTTGGCCAGGCTGAATTAATGGGTGATCCTAACCAATAAATGGCAAAAATAACACAGTTCTAACAATGTTTCTCTGGTAGTGTTGAATTTACTTGTATTGATTTGCCCTGTTGCACCTTTCATCTAAGCACCTACAAAAGGTGTTTTTTAAAACCCTGAATTTTTATTGACATTGTTCCTGGCTGCAACCTGTAGATCTAGAAGTGTGCAAGTTTTCCACAAGTCCCATCTCTTCCATACCATCTCTCTGAAGATCATAGAATCCCAGAATGGCCTGGGTTGGAAGAGACCTTAAAGATCACCTCATTCCATCCCCCTGCCATGGGCACGGGCACCTTCCACTATCCCAGGATGCTACCAGCCCCATCCAACTTGGCCTTGAACACTTCCAGGGATTCAGGGGCAGCCACAGCTTCTCTGGACACCCTGTGCCAGGGCCTCACCCTCCTCACAGGGAGGAATTTCTTCCCAATATCCCATCCAACTGCACCCTTTGTCAGTGGGAAGTCACTCGTCCTTTTCCCATCACTCTATGCCCTTATCCAAAGTCCCTCTCCAGAAATCATGGAGCCTGGTAGGGTCCTGGGAGGGGCTCTAAGGCCCCCCTTGAGCCATTTCTTCTCCAGACTAAACAATGCCCATCCTCTCAGCCTTTCCTTGTAGCAGAACTGCTCCTGCCCTTTTACCATCTTCATGGACTACTCTGGACTTGCTCCAACAGCTCCATGTCCTGTGTTGGGGACCCCAGAGCTGGATGCAAGACTGCAAGATGTCCCAACTACCATAGGATATGGGATGTGCTACTAGAAATGAGTTTTTAGGCAATTTACTTTGGTGCCATTTGCCTAAATATGTGCACAGTATAAGATGATCAGAAGAGGGCCAAAAAAACCCGAAAGCTATTATGGTCAACCAAGTTGTTCTCCTTGTTATAATGATTCATTTTGATAAGTGGTGTGTGGAAACAAAAACCCCTGCCCTAATCCTTCACATTTGTAGTTTTCATTTAGAAACATAAATTTAAAAAAATTATTTCAAAGGTTGAAATGACATTGAAATTTTTCAAAAGTGATTTCAGTTATTTTAAACCCGCTCAGAGAAGAAAGATGATGAAAAGAACAGAAGCTAATTTTTGAGTTTGTGGGCATTTTTGAGAAATCAATACTTTATATTGGTTTGGGTGAGGGAAAAAGAAAACCCACATCATAGTGATTCTGACAAGAAAAAAGAACTGTTTCTTATACCCTGCCAGTTAAGATTTTGTCCCTACAGTGACTCTCTGGCTGTCTTGGGCACCACTCAGTAAATCCTGATCTGATGCAGAGACCCATGTGAGGGTCAGAAATAGGAATATTTCACTTCAGTGACCTGTCTCCTCTGCACTTTGGCTTCTCAGACTTTCCAGGTCTTTTAGAAAAAAGTGAAACTAAGAGAAAAAACGTCTTGTGGGACATGGACAATTAGTAGGATATTGTAAATATAAAAAAAAAAAAATGGAAAAGGCTTCAAGATATTTTTTGGGTCACATTTCTATCTGCTAGACATGGAAAACCTATTTGATAGGAAAGCTGGTATCTTAGGGAAGACTCCAAAAATATGTAAATTCTAATCAAAATGAGTGTTCAGTATGGAAATATGTCTTCAATTCAGATTGGGAGTGGCATAGCCTTTTATAAAAGGTCTCCAAAAGGCTATTTACAAATAACTAGCATTTAGAATGTTTATCTATCAGTCTCCAGACACTTTTCAAAGCAGGAATTTATATTTAGCCCCAGTTAGTAATGTCAGGAAAATGATAATTAAATATTTACAAGCAATATTTTGCAGACATCAATTAATAATATCACATAAAGTTTGAATGCTTGAAGTTTGGACTTGTATTAATATCTGTATCTTTATAATTTAGCATTAAAAATAGGCAAACATACCTCAGTTTAATTTTATTTTCTCTTTAGGTATGCCTGGCATGGCAGAAATATAAAAATCATTACACTGTAAGTCATGTTCTAAATAAAGTAAAAACTAGACCAGCAGTAGCATATATATGAGTCTTTTAAAGCCCTTTCAAGTAACTTTAGGAGTCAGGTGATTTAATGATTTTGTGTTGCATTTTATCATAGTTTCTGGTCTTCAGAAGTCCAGAGACATGAAAATGAATGGAGTTTGCAAAAACAGTAAGCAAGAAAAAGGAAATAAAAGGTATTCATTACTATTTATGTTATTGAATGATTTTTGCCCTGCTTGTGTAATCTTCTAGGTCCTGATTTGGGAAATTGACTATACCAAGACATAAAAATCTTTATAATCTTGCAAGTAAAAGAAACTAATGTATGTATTATAGAATCTGGCAATATCTGCATTCATTCATTCATTCATTCATTCATTCATTCATTCATTCATTCATTCATTCATTCATTCATTCATTTCCAGTAGATGCAAATCATATAACCACAGAATCATTTAGGTTGGAAAATACCACCAAGACCATCAAGTCCAACCATTAACCCAGCACTGCCAAGCCCACCACTAAACCATGTCCTCAAAAGCCACATCCACATGATTACTGAACACTTTTAGGGATGGTGAACCCACCATTTCCCTGGGCAGCCTGTTCCAATACCTAACCACCCTTTCAGTTAAGTTTTTACTAATATCCAACCTAAACCTCTCCTGGCTCAACTTGAGGTTGTTTCCTCACATCCTATTGCTCGTTACTTGGGAAAAATTGACCCCACCTGGCCACCATCTGCTTTCAGGGCATTGCAGAGACTGGGGAGGTCAAGGAAATAGTAAGTTTAATACAGGATTAAATGGAAAAGAAACTTGCTGGACTAAAATTTTTGAAAACTTTCAGTTTGGGAAGAAAAGGATTGAAACTGTGTTTGTTTGACAGCTCAATAGACCCTAGAAGTAAAGTGGCAATACTACCTTCAAAACTTAGAGGGGTTGTCTCAGAACCTCTAGGGGTAGGAACAAACTTCAATGTTCTGAAATGATGAGCAAGGCTGTAGAAAATACCACAATGGGGACAAAATCTGATGTCAGGGTACATAACTGTAGGTGCCAACTTGTAGGTGTAAACATCAACAGTGCCAAACTCCTGTTACCAACAGAAGGGACTTAATGTAGTTTCCTGTCTGTAAAAGTTTACAGTGTTTTGATATGTCCTGTGACAGCATCGTAGAGATTTGATAGATATGATATAGGAATAAAGTCCAGTCTGCTTCTAGATGTTCTAATGCTGGGCAGGTTACCCCTTGTGAATCTCAAATTGTTTGCACAAATGAATTGAGCCCTGGGACTTTATTCAATACAGTCAGAGAAGCCTGGAGAATGAATTAGCACATTAAATGCACGTGTCGCCTTTATCTGAGCTGCACCATTCTCCTGGCTAGACTGAGGTTTCCATCCTAAATAAAAATGTGATTTGGGTGCTAGTTGAGATGTTCTGTGGTACCTGACATCTGTGTCACGTGAACAGGTAATAATACAGAGGGGTTAGAGGGGACCAGGACCCTTTTAAAGCAGCAGTGGACTGATGGAACACCTAATAGCACCCTGAAAAAAGCTCAGCTATATCTTGCCCTAGATCTTCATTGACTACATGAGAAGCTCAGACATCCAGCTTAAAAGCACCAAGATACTGCTAGTTTATCCAGAGCAGAATCTAAAACTTCTGGTTTAAAAACTAATGCTCATAGGAAAAGAATGCTTTGGAGTGAGTAAGGGGTCTATTTCCTTTACAGTTTAGCCTTTCAGTTACCAGTATCATTAAATATGGCAGCTCTAACTAATGTAGCCTTGTGTTTCTTATTAAAAAGCCAACTCTTTTTAGTGAAATGGTGCTGCAGAGTCTCGTGGCAACTCCTCTTTCAGTTCTTGATGAATATATTCTTTTCCACAAATGGGGATATGCAGAGCCTTTTAATTTTCCTGTGAAGCTTATTAAGAGAAAGCATTTTATAGAAAATTTCTAACCAGTCCTTCTTGCCAAGCTCCTGTGAGGGTGCATTTTATTAGGCTCACTTTAGGTAATGAGCATGAAAAGGCCGAGAGATATTATCTTCTACTTTATCTTACATTTCTATCAGTAATTCCCCTTGCTCTAATTTTGGTGGTCTTTACTTCTCTGCAAGTTAAAGTCTTTGAAAAATCCAAGAAAGTTGGATAATTTCCCTTTGCTGATGAAAGTAAGTTTCAAGTTTGGGAGAAAATCTGATTTTACATTTAAATCAGACATAACAGACGGAAGATTAATGGCAAAGCATTCAAATGTGTTTCCTGAAAGTCAAATTTAGCTGCCTGATTTTCCAGGCTAATTGAGCTCACACTGAAATTGGCTCATTTTTGGTATGCTCCACACCTATGAAAGGAGTTGTTTTCATTATCATACTTTCATTTGGGTTTATAAGCCTAAAAATTAAACATGGTGGTTTCATAATGGAGTCTTCTGGGTATTCTCAGCTTTGTAGTGGATCCCACTCCAGCTCCTATAAACCAACTTTATTGTTCTGAGAGGCTGGGATCTCTGATTCTGGTGTTGGAGAGCTGCAGAAGGAAGGCAGTGAATATCAGGCCAACACATTACAAAGCCTGGTGCTTAAGGACATCCAGACCTGCCTGTAACTCTGCCCAGTGCTATGATGCAATTATGCCTGCTCATGTTTTAATGATGGCCTTACTTAAAAGTGAAAAGATCCAAGTGTGCCTGAAGGCTTGGAGTCTTGTTTGGCAACCACCTCAAGGACTCCTCCATACCCCAGGCTGGTGAAGCTCCAACATGAAGCAAAAGAAACAGCTTCCCTCTCAGTGGGGGGGGAAGAGGCCATCTGCACTGAATGTCTACACCCTCATTTTAAATAAATAAGCCCTTTAAAACAACAATAATGAAGACAAAGCAACCTTGAACTTATTGGTTGGATTTTCTCAGAGCTTTGACTGTGAAAACTCAATGATTATCCAAATTCAGCAGCACACAGTTGATGACAGATGGTAGGATATGAGATGATGTTTAATGGTTGTAAAGGAAATGGTAAAATATTTGTGTCTCTTCACTGACACAAGTAACATCTGAATGTAGAGGTGACAATATTGACTTTGAGGTGCTTCTGTTGATTTCAGGGTCACTCTTGTGAAGGTTGTGTGGAAAGTTAAATGGTGATAACTTTACTTCAGAAGCTCAGAAGGTCTAACCATGACACAAGTTAGACTGATAGTCAAAAATCAGAACGTGGGCAGGGTATGTTACAGGGATAAGAAGTCTATAGGATCAGAGTAGCAAACAGTACAGAAGTTGCCTTCAAACTAGGACCTTGTGTTTTCCCTCTGTTCATAGTGTATTAAGGACATGTCCTCCTAAGCAGATGGACCTCCTTCTACCACATGTAAAAGCCATGGAGCAAAGTAGGAGGAGAGTGTTAGAGCTGATGCCCCAAATTTAAGATAATCTATTTCAGATCTGTAAATTTCAGACTTTGGGACTCATTTTCTACGCTAAGAAAAATTGCCCAGGCAACAGAACTGAAACTTCCAAAAATTGTGGAGTGCTTCTCATCTGTAGACCAAAGATTAGACTGTTTAGTGGTTCATCTTTACTTTATGGGAAGGCAAAGAAACTGATGAGGTTCATTCAATTTACTGCCATCCATAAATTTTTCCTGTGAGGAAATGTAGCTAAGAAGCCCTATTGCCCTCCTCAAATGAGAAAGACCAAGAATTAACATTTATAAACTTGCTCATGTTTATAGTGCAACCAATTTCATAGCCTTTTAATTTGGAAAGGAGGGGAGGGCATTCCTTTATCTTTTGGGAAACATGAAAGTGCCTAAAATGCTTTAAGAAGTCTTAAGTGCTGTGTTAAAAATCTAAGAACCCTCCAAGATTTTTTCCCTTCTTTGATGAATGTGAGTTTTTTTCATGATTATGCAACCTAGTTTTTAAAGAATCAGGTAAAAAAAAAAAGGAAACAGATTTTCGTCTGTTTTCTTGACTCCATAAATTGTGAGTTTCAAGGTATTATACAACCCATGACAAAAACCTTTAGCAACATTAGAAATTAGAAAGGATTTAGTTTATCAGGAGAGCAGGACAACCTGATTGAGACCTTACTATGGAAAGATCAAAGAAGGAATACCTTGGAAAGGAAGTAAGGGAAAGAGCCCAGAAGAAGGCACTCTAACACTTATGGTAAATAAAGAGACAAGGAAAAAAAGTAAAAATAAAATTAAAAAAGAAAAAAGGAAAAAAGAATGAAACAATTTGTTGCTCCCTTGTGCCTCAGCATTAGGCACCAGTGCTGTCCCTCTCAGTTAACAAAATCCAAAGATTGAGGGAGCTCCTGGAAATCAGGGAACTCTAGAGGGCACCAGAGGCGTTTCACCAAAAATTCATTGTGCACCAGACTCCTTCCAGTCCCTGCATCCAAACAGGAGGCTGCTGCTGTGAACTGAGATCGCTGGAATTTACAGCAGAAGCTGCTCTACCTCCTGAAAAGCAAAGAAGTGTGAAAAAAAATAAAAAAAGAGAACAATGTATAAAAGGGGGCGAGCACACCTTTGAAGGCAACCCACAAGTAAGTGCTTGGGCTTGGCTTCTTGTTACAGTTTAAAAAAACACGCGGAGCTTCAAACCCCGTTTCATCGCTCCGTTTTCCCCTTTGCAAAGAAGGATGCTCCTTCTCGCTGCTCCCCAAGTCTGAGGCTCCTGTGTCTCGTCTGTCACTTCCCGTGTCACCTCGTCAGCGTGATGCCAGGCTGGCAGGAGGCTGACAGCCCCAGGCTCGGCGAGCAGCTGAGCGACAGAGCTCCTGCCTCGAACAGCTCCGTGGGAAGGGCGTTTCATATCAGCTGCATGGCTCCGCAGAGCACAGAACAAGCCATGAGGATGCTGATTGCTTTCATCACCTAACTGCAGTGCTCTGAACCTATTATTTCCTGTGTGTCTGTTTTTGTAAGGTTTCTGCGGTGAAAGAAGTGTCACTTACAAGAAAGTAGTTTTCCCTTTCTGCTGTCTTTATCTTTTATATATGAAACAGAAGATCTGGGTGTGATTTTGCATCTTGATGAAATGTAGCCTTGAAGTTAAAGGATCAGCTACAACTGCAGTTATTGGTGGATCCTCTCCTTTCCCTATATGATGGATGGCCTTAGTAGGATATCTGATACTTCCAAACACCACAGATTCCTAGAGACACAGGTGTCCCAAAAGCAAATGTAGAAGATGTGTCTATAACCAATTTTTAAAAGTGAAGAAAGTGAGGCAAGAGGGTGTTTGATGAGGTCAGGGAAGTCTGTATGTATAAACCAACAAACAGACACAGATCTTGTGAGTATAATCTCAGAAAAATCTTCTATTTGAAAGGTTTATGTGTTATAGTATTGCATTTCCAGCACAGAATGTAGATTATTTTGATGGGTGTTTCTGCTAACTCTAGGTTGCATGAGATTTTGGGGAACCAAGAAAAGAATTCTGCTAAAAACTAAAAAATAGCAAAACAAACAACAAAGTTGTTCTTATGCAAGGGCATGTTAAGAAGACAAAGACATGAAGAGATAGCTTTGTGACTCAGGTTCCTGGCTGAATCTTAGATATGACAGTGGAATGGAAGAGAGAAGAAGGTATGTGCTCTCTCCACTCAAGAGAAATATTACCTAAAATAAATGGTTTTTAAAAATTTCTGTCTTATTGATTTGGATATTTAGTCCAATTGGAGGTGTACCCTAAGTGCTGATCTGAGTGGCAGATGCATGTGGAGCAGGATGTCTCTTCACACCTGAAATGACCCTAGATCTCCACAGTCACCAGACAGGTGAATCATTCTAAGGTTCTTATACTGAAGCTGAGGAATGCTGATGGTTCCTCTTTAGCTGCATTAGCAAAGTGAGAATATAGAGATTTCTCAGGTCGTGAGTGATCTGGCACACCCTGGCCCCATCTCTATCAGTCAAGCATTTTTACCTGAAAGTAGTGGCTGAGCCTAAGCTTCCAACTGAGAAAGGCTGGCCAGTGCCTGGGAATGGTTTGGGACAGAAAGAAGTGGTCTTGGCCAAATTCATTCAAGGAACCACAGAAGCATCCAAACATTACAAAAATTGCAGTCCAATGTCCAGGTCTAAAGTCACACAGTCAGATTAATTTTTGTTTATCTTTTGAGGTGTCTTAATTTCTGCCTGTCATCATTCCTTCTTTGAAATGTGACAGAAACACTTCCTTTCTGCAGGAAGCTCTGCAACTGAGAATCATTGGTTTATCTGGTCTGGTTCTCTGCTCTGGAGAGGGCTGGATGCACTAAACATGTGGGTAGTGCAAAAATACCACAGAGATGAGTGATATGGAGCTGTGGATATTTCCTACCTACCTACCTGCACAGCCCTAGCAGGAAAAGGATGGGGTTTGATGGTTGTGTTGGTTAACATTGTCCTAGATCCAGCAGAAGAACCTGTTGATTGCAATGTCACCATCCAGCTCTGCTGATTTAGAGGCAGAGCTATGTTGTTGGGGGTTATCCAAGACTCAGAACTACCTGTGCCATAAAAAATCTCTGAGTGTGTATCTCAGAGCTCTTATTTCTCCAGGCAGATTTGTCTTCATCTTCTGCAGGTCATGATTACCCTGGTTTGCTATTTCTGGGCTTTGCTAAAGTGAATTTTTATTCTCAGTGTCTTACACGTGTTTTGCTCATATCTATCCTTTTGCTATCTCTAAGCATTGCAATCTCCCTTTTCCTTCCCATCACCTTGGACAATTAAGAGCTGTCTCTCATTTTTACCTGATCTGAAAACAAACCCAGTGAACTTAAAATGCCAAAGGAAGATTTATGTAACCAGAAAGGTCCTGAAAAAAAATAGAGATGAAGCCTCAGCATTACTGGCACCTTTAGGATTTGAAACTGGTTTAAGTTTTGTGAGAAATTAACCTCCCCAGCTTTTCCCTCTTCCATACTCAAGTGCAAGCACATATACACAGAAGCCTCACTTGATTCTGTGGGATTCTGGGGAAAAAACCCTCTGAATTATGATAAATAAAGGTATTTTAAAAGAAACTAAGGTTTATGTAACTGTTTTCCTTTTCCCTTTCATTTTTGCTTCTCTTTCTTTTTTGCTCTTGCTCTTCTCACTCTTTAATCTCCTGACCTTAGAGCACTTTATGGTCTCTCCACTTTGAAAGTAAAGGGTGAGAAAAATAGGTTCCTCTCATTAAAGCTATAGAAAATTTCATGTTTTTTATCTAGTACTGATATGCTGACTTTGCTCTCTTTTGTAGTAAACTCAGAAATGCTTTGCACAGATCAGCCCTTAGAGGACAATAAAGAGACTCTCCTGTATCTGGACAAAGTGTCTCAGCACTTAGTAATGAAAATTGATTTTTCCAGGGTTTTCTTGTTTGCTCCATAATTTCATTATGCATTTTTCCTCAGAAACTGAGGGTGGAGTAGCTCAGGTGGTGACTTTCAGGCCAGAGACAACCCACAGGACTATTTGTGTTCAGGGTGTGCAGGATCAGGTTGAGTGGGGCTCTGAGCCTGGTGTGGTGGAAGGTGTGGCTGCCCATAGCAGAGAGGTTGGAACAAAATGATCTTTAAGGTCTCTTCCAACCTTTCCAGCTCAAAGAAGAGCTGAAGGAAAGGTTGGGCAGCCCTAGAACCTATCACCTCTTCTTGAGCTCAGACTCAATGCTTAGAAATCTGGGCTACTCTAACACTTAGCCCATGAGGTTTGGGATCCAGCCCTGGCAAGGCAGGACTTCCCTAATCTAAATTTATAACACAGGCAAGGTTCTTGACTGGGCTGTAATAAGAGCTCCTACTTCCAGGATTTCTGAACTTACACTTTTATTGGTGATATATAAGTACCACTGTGCCCAGGAATAGTTTGGGTTAGTGTTACTCAGACCAAGCATAAAAAACTCCAGAAATTCTGCAGACAAAGAGAAGCACAGATGACCGATGCCTGTTCTCTGGCACTACTTTTATCTGCTAGTATCAATATATTTAAATTATTTGAACTTATCAATATAACTGCAACAGCCTACTGATAAGTGAAGTTATCAACGTAACTTCTCAGCTGTAAGATCCTCTAAAATGTATTGAAAAGAGAGAAATGTTGCATGAAAAAAACATAAAATGACCCTGGCTCAGGTTGTGCACAATATTTTCTGCTATAAATTCAGGGGTCTGAATCATCTGTTTGTGATCAAATAATATTGGAAAATCATTCCTCATGGAGCATTGAGTTTTTGAATTCAGGTCAGATGAACATCTCAAACAGCAGCTGCACAAACAGGGCTGTACCAGAGGTGTACAAGAGCCCTTGTTTTTTGCATGAGGTTGTTTAAAATCCAGCAGTTTTCAGGCTCACTGGCATCTCCTGTGAAGATTTCCTGTTTTGTGCTTTGTGTGAACTTAGAGTTTGGAGTTTGAGCAAACCCAGCACTCCTGACCCCTTCATGGGGACTATTCTATACTTCAGGTTGGACACATTTACAGATCTCAATGAACTAAGACTCAGTGGAAAAACTTCAGAGAAAAGTGTGAACTTGAAGATTTAAAACAGAGTAAATGGGAAAAACTGCTTCTATCTGACCTGTGCCAGGCTGTGAACCCTGGTCTTAATTATTGACATAGAACAAATAACATCACGAGGAACTGGAGTACACAACTCTGCACTGAACAGCTGTAGGGGAATTTATTCCTAAAGAAAACTCCCTTTCACCCCAATGTAGTAGAGGCTGGATCCATTTCTACTGTAGATATCCAATATTATAGCTCTTCAAAAGGTCTTTCAATATCTTAGAACTTATTTTCATAATAGACATTTGTGTGATTCCTCTGATTTTCTATGGTAATAAAAAAATTCCTTCAGATTTCTGACATTGTGTCACAGAATCATGGAATGGTTTGGGTTGGAAGGGACATTAAAGACTCTCCAGTTCTCCCATGGCAGGGGATTGGAACAAGATAAGATTTAAGGTCCCTTCCAACCCAAACCATTCTATGATTCTGTGATATTTAATCTCAAGGAGACAAGAAGTGATATAGGGATTGAGATGATCTGGCTGTGAAGACTGATGGATTTAGGGGATGGGAATAAAGATTTTTCTGCCTACATTAGGTTTAGCTGTCCACAGTGTGTCTAGAGTGTAGTGGTTGGCTAATCTCCCATTCTGGTGGAGATCTAGACCAGAATGTTCAATCAATGGAGTTTAGAGAGAAATTCTAGTTACACTGATGTAAACATCTGTTAGACCTGTTTAATCCAGATTTCTCGAGCTATACAGGTGAGATTCCTGGACACCATGGCAGAAGATGTACAGCTGGCTGCAGTGAGGCTCCCACAGGCATCTGAGCAGAGTTACAAGTCCAGGGCAGAAGCTGATCTGACCCCAGTATCTCTACAAGAGCTGGAAAATGAATATGGTCACATCTCCACCTCTGGGTCTGGTGGCACTCATCGTTCCCTGAGCACAATCAGAGAGTTTTGTAAAGTTGATAGTTTTGTAAAGTTGACAGTTTTGTAGCTGAAGCCTTCAGCATTTTATCCTGGCTGCTATTTCTACTTTAAACACAGGAATCCTTGGGGATTAACCACCTCATATCACATTTCCTCTGTGTGCATGTAATAGGGAATTATCTCTTTTTCCACAAGCTTAGATAGTTTGTTTAAATCCCTCTATGATCATTCTGCATAAATAAGAATGTTTCTCTTGATGTGCACGTGTACTTGGGTGTTTTGGAGTGTGTATTATGGAACATATGCACACCCCTGGGTGCTCTGTGTGTGCACATGCACAGCACTGCTTGAGAATAGGAGTGGGGATGTCCAGGTGTGTCCTTACAGACGTAGGATGCACACAGATGTGTGTAAGAATAAACAGGACTGTCAGGAATGTGTGCATTTGTGGATGGGGAATTATCCCTGCCTCTCCACACCCCAACAGATGTGTGGAAGAAGTGGGATGGTGGGTAGTTTTGGATTCTACTCAAAGTCTGAGAGTCTAAACGTTAGTTATCACAGCAGCTATCAGAATATTAATAACTGACAGATGTTGGGACATTGGGACACAGAAGTTGTCTGTCCAGCTAATGAAAGAAGAGTGGCTCAGCTGGTTGTGCTAAAGAATATACAGCACAATTCTGAGCCTTCATAGGGCTATGAAACTTGCTTAATATAATAGTCTGTAAACAACTCTCTGGCACAGTTCTTCAAGTTTTTTCATATATTAGATAGTGGATGGAAAACATTAACAATCTGTAGCCCCTCTGTGGCCTGAGCAAAGACAGGAGCACCTCCAGGATGCTTCATCAAATCTATCTGTGATAGATATCTTAGATGACCCCACTATTTCAAAGTGGCCCTCTGGAAGATCCCACCTCACTCATGACTGTATCTGACACATTGCCTAAAGCAAAAACGTGAAATTGCACAGTAGCTCCTGAGCTAATAAATATTTCTGACCCCAAAACATTTATACACTTCTATACATAATTAGGACAAAATTCTAATGAAGTTTGGGCTTGGTGTGCATGTATCATGGGTCTTTGTCTTCAAAACAAGCTGGTTTAAACCAGTGCATTAAATATTGCTCAAGAACTGAATCTAAATATATCATCAGTCTGGCTTTTCAGTGTGAGTCAGTTTTCATTCTCCCAGATTTTTCTAGCGTGTTGTTTGGAAATTAGTGCAATAAAATCATTTTAGTAGGTAGTGTGCTTTGAGGCCAGCCTGCTTTGGAAGCCAAAGAGTTAATAAAATAGTCCTGGTAAGACATTGTCAAATGATGTCAGTAGCATAGAGGAGCTTCTGGAACTATTTTTTTTACTGGAAAGGATGCAGCCTCTTCTTCCTATTATTTCTAGTTTGAATAATTAACCTTTTTTAAGAACTTGAGTTTCTCTGCTTCTGGACCATCCACTTATGAGCTGTGATTTGGCTCACATTTAAAGCAAGACAACTTCCTGGATAGGTGGGGACATTTGACCAGTAGATGCAGAAAATATCTTATTCAAGCTCAGACTGTGGTCCTAGGAGAAAGTTGAATGCAGCAAACTTGAACTACATTGCTGGGCAAACCTGCACTTTAAATAGGCACAGCTAGCAGGGATTAAGGGTTTTAATTGATTATTTGCATGTCCTTTAGGTAAGGGAGCAATCACCATTAAAACTTCATATGCAGTCTAAATAAAATGTGTGGATTTTTAGTTTCCTCTTTCCAAATCATACCTGAAATGTGTTAAATGTCTCTGGATGTCGAGGTCTAATATTGGAGTTGGTCTGGAGGATCCGAGGGGTGATCTGTCTTGACTTAGAAGGTCTTGGAATTCTTTACATATTTGTCTAAAAGGAAAATGGAAATCCTTCAATAAAACAGGTGTAATCCTTCCCATAAAGCTGATTCCCAAAACACTCCCACCTTATCCTGAGTGATCTCACTCACAACAGAATTTCTTGGCAAAAGTGTTGTTACAGAAATTAAAGACAAACAAATCCATCTCTGGCTTCCCTGCCCCAAACTGTCAGAGCCAACAACATACAGAATCTCTTGAACAGGAATATTTTCCCTGTGGACCCATATTAATGTTAACATTTTAAAATGTGATTTTCCCCTGAATAGGACTCAGTTTGGCAGTGTTAATTCTAGCTTAGTTCACCTACATTGGCAACAAGGCTTACAGTTATAGGAAATGGTGAACTATCATTGGAATATGCCTGAAATGTGTAAATTACTCTATTATGTAGTTTGTGTAAGTACACCAATACTTGTACATGGGCTTGTGTACATTGTGGGCACTGCTTTATCTGCAAGTTGAAGTCCTGGATATTTTGGACTTGCCTTCTTGACTCCCAGCCCTTAAGACAAAGGGGTTGTGAAGGAAGGACCCCTTGCAGTGGGAATTCTGAGTCTGTCTTCTCTGGTCTATCACCAGCAAAGTAGCCTATCTTCCTTGTAAAGAATGGATGGTCTTACTGTTTTCCCTCCACTCACTCTTCCCTGAGGTTTCTCAGGATGCCTCAGCACCTGGGGGTCAAATTTATTCCCTGGAATTCCTCTATATAGGACTTAGCAAGGAAAGACCTGAAAATAAGGCCTTTTTGTTCTTGTGCTGTTGTATTGTTGTGTGTAAATTAGTCCATGAATATTCTGCCAATAAACCTTTAAAAATGCAAACAACTTAGTTCCATTTAGCTCGTGTTCTCCAAAGAATTATTTGGACCATGAATGAACAGTCATCACTTACTTTCCCTTGGTTTATGATTCATTTAATTGGAGAAAAGGAAGGGGACCTGTCCAAATTAGCATGGAGTTCTCCATTGCCTGTATTGGAAAAAAAGGTGCTAATGGGGGATCAGGAGGGACATTATCACCTCCAGATGATCAGAACCCTCAGCTGGGACCCTGATCTTTGTTGGATTGACCTGGTACTGGTCACAGTGACTACATGTAGCCTGGTAAGAGTGCCACCCAGTGAAATGTGACCCTAAGGGCCACCCTCACACCTGCAGACCATTTGTCACCACCTGATAATCCATACAATTATGCTCTTCTGGTCTCTGAAATCCTGTGGCTTCCTGAGAATAGACCCTGTTGTGGGCTGTCTCCCAGTCTTGCCCAAAAGATATTTGGGAGAATTCAATGAGCCATTCTAACATTTTAGTAACATGGACAAGTGCAATCTGATGACTCAGAGTGCCTGTGGTTTACTTTGTTAGCATAGATGCAATCATTGTGCCCAGGGGCAGTTTCTAGTGCTGAAGAGCATCTCTGTGGTCCATGATTCCTTTCAGGAGATTCATTGCACACCTGGTCCTAGATAAAATTTGGGTTCTTCATAATCACCTTGTAACTGCTGTCTTTTGGGTCATGGGTAAAATGGAAAAAGTGGATAAACTCTTTTTTGGTTTTTAGAAGGTCCTTCACTGTGGAGTTATAAGCAAGAAAACTGTGCTAAGCTGATTTTATCCTTCACTTTGTCACAGTGACACAAGCTGGGAACAGAGATCTTGGATAGCTCTCTCTTGACTAAGAGGAGATGCAGAAACCTGTTTCCTGCTGTGCTGCTGGACCCCATCCAGGCCTGACTTCTCTAAATGCTTGTCATCTGCAAGGACCTAGACACCAACTGCTTGAAAAGACAGCATCACCCCAGCCTTCCAGGCAAAGAGAGGTATTCAGCAGAAATGTATGTAAATGCAGCATACAGTTTTAATGAATCAGGTCCTTAGAGGGAAAACAGTTCCTTTCAACAACTGAAAACAGTCAGTCATTTTGGCTTCTAAACAATCCACTATCCCCAGTCGGCCCTGTCAGCACTGCTCTTCTCTCCTTCCTCCAACCTCTACTTTCTACCTGTTGAAAAAGTTCATCTTAAAAGTTCTTTTATTTTAACAAAGGAAAGTGTCAGAACCAAGTGTGCAATTAAGTTCCCTTCTATCTTCACGTGTCAAAAGTCTTTACTGAATGTTGGCAGATTGAAAGGAAAGAAAAAAACTTTTTTATTATACATGAAAACCTGCAAAAGGCAGTAACCTACTTTTTTTTTTCATGGGGATTTCTAGGCAAAGTGGTGTCTCAGAGCCTCCACTGCCAGTAAAATATCACCTGGGGTAGTGATAGGGAGAGGGGTTGCCAGTTTTTGTTGAGCTGGACTGTGATTTTGAAAAAAAACAAAGGAAGATGGTTGTGCTGTCCTAGGGGGCACAGATTAATAAAAATAGTCCTGGTCACTCCAGCATAGGAGACATCTAATGATTTGTGATACATGGTCAGATGACTCTCAGAAAAAGAGAAAAAATTCTATGCTGGGCCAAAACAAGAGCCCATGCAGCCCATGATCCCTACCAGGGGCCAAAGCAAATGCCTGGTGTTGAGTACAAGAGTGGGGCAAACATAACCCCATAAATCTGATTTATTCCAAGTGTGGCAGAGCTGCCAGGTATCCAAGGACCAGATGTCAGAGAAGGTCATGAGCCAGATGCTGGTTAGTCTGTGCTGGCTGTAATCAACTCCACATTAAAATTATGATTCACAGTATTCTGGTTTGGTCTGTGTAAATGTGGATGTATCTGTCTGTCCCTCTGATCATATGGAAGACCTTGTGCTGTGAAACACTGGGCATGTTTCCTGTAGGATGCTGTGCCTCTCCAGCAACTGGAATAGTTGACACAGCCTTCAGCAGTGTTGCATCTGTCCAAGCTGCAAACTGGTTCTGTCCCCTACTGTAAAACCTTTCAGGATCTCCCATGCCTCTGCAAGGTGAATTAACCTGTGTTTAAATACCCTATAAAACCAGGTCACACTATTTTTAAAATATTTCTATGTGAATTTAATAAGTAGCCTAAAACCTTTTTACATTTCTAGGATTTAATTGTGACAATTCATCCTTTTTTTGGAGCATCTTGCTCTGTCCAGAAAACTATCTACTTCCCCAGACAATCATCTGCTCAGTCAAAGGTGAGTGGAAAGAAAGAGAATAGTAGGGGACTTGTTTCTCTCATTGCTTATGCCTATCTTACCCTTTCAGCACTTTTTCAGCCTGTTTCACTCCCATCCTGCCATTGATGACACTTGTGCTCAGCAGTGAACAGTGGCTACACAGCCCTCATCACCTCTTCTTCCCATGATAATTATTAAGTAAAGCTCTCATTCTTCACTGTCTGGTCCATAAATCTGTTAGAACAGACCATGGCACCATCATATTGCATCAATTTGTACTGTCCCAGGCAGGTCCTGAGTTTGCAAATGTGAGAGACCATTTCCATGAGGTAGCTTTGGAAGATGAGGCAGTTTAACAAAATGAACATGATTTGTTCCATGATGGACAATGTTCCTGTTTTCATTCTCACCAGGTAGGGCTGAGCAGGGCAATGAAAAGAGTCACTTAAACTCAGTGTCCTCCATGTGTGGGCTGTTGGCATCTAAAGCAGAAATTTTTAACCTTCACTGTCTGAACTGCTTCCACTCAGGGTGGGTGGATTGCTTGATTACCAGGTGAGGATGCCCTTGATGCCAAGGACACCTGGGAGCTGCTACTGGACACTGGAGGCTTCATCACTGTAGACATTTAGGGCTCTGTTTAGTTACTCCCATGTAGATTTGTAATATCCAAGACATCCATAACCACTGGCAACACAGAAAGAGAGATCTGTGTGGCCCTGGAGCAGCAGCTCATGGCCAAACTGGATAACCCAGTTCAACTCAAATGGCAATGGGTGCCTCTGTTTGGGCAGCTGAATTGAGCCAATTAATTTGGATGTCTAAATCCATAATGGAAATACACCTAGATATAAAAACTGTGGAAATATGTTACCTTTTCCACTTATTTTTCCTCATCACCTATATTCCAAGGATTGTGGAAATAACTTTGTTCTTTCCCCTTGTTTTTCCTCAAGATCCCACATGTGAACATTTCTGTGGGCTTCTGGCTCTGTCCCACAGTGGGCAGCAGCAACACACACAGGCAGTGGCACTCCAGCTCTTTCCACAGACAGAGCTTGCCACGAGTGATCTTACCTCCCTGGGATTTCTGTGCTGGTTTTGGTGGCAGCACAACAATCCCCTGCTTTTTCTGTTGTCATCACTCACAAGCCCACGAGTCAGGGAAGCTGTGGAATTGCTGAAATTGCCAGCCTGGAGCTTAGGGATGGCTGGTGGGTAGCTGAAGCTCCTGGTGATTGTCTAGAACTCTTTGTATCAGACAGGGGGAGCACGGCTGGGGAATGCCATGCTCTCAGTGTGATGTCATGGTCTGTGTATCCTGGAACACCTGGGCAGGATGGGAATCCCTGTTCTCCTGGCAGGCAGGAGAGGGCAGCAGTAACACACACACTGACCCATCTGTCCCTGCTACCAGCACTGACTGCAGTGGGACGTGACCTTTCTACTATTGACAGACCTCTCTGAGCAATTTCCTGGTGCTTTTAGCTAATAGGACAAGGTGAAAAGTAATTTTTTTCCTAACAGGTGCTGGATAACAGCCTACAAGCCTGAAATTTATGGTGGTTAGAGGTAGTTCAAGCCCATGATGCCTCATCTCAGCAGTGAAGGAGGCTGAGAAAGTAGGCATGGGGTGGTGAGAAGGGGTAGTGAGACTCTCATGTGCCCCTGAGTGGCACAGCCTTTGGGAGGCAGGACATAAAAATGACACACCAATTATTACAACCCATGGCTTTGTGATTTCTCACTAGAGCCAGGGAAAAATGGGGAAGCTTTGTATCATTTTGGTTGAATTATGTTCTATAAATGGGACAAATCCTCAGCTAGGAGGCAGGATGTTAATGGGCTTCACAATTTGCAGAGAAGAATTTCTTCTGGCCAACTGGTTTATTCTCATGACTCTGAAACCCCTTGAGCCCTTAAAAGTGGATAGAGGTAAGAATAAGATAATATTCCACCTACATAATTCCTTTTAATGTACAGGGGAATTAGGAATGTGATCTATGAGGTCCCTCTATTACCTTCACAACCAGAAAATTCCTCCTGATCCACACGGTGATGCTTTTAATCACCCCAGGGAACAATCACAGGCTGTACTCATGGGATTCACAAGCATGAGATGTTTGAGTGCATCTCATCTCTGGGTCACTGTCAGGGCAGAGTGCTCTGAGTACAAGAGGGACACCAAGGCCAGGAATCTAGTCAAAGCAGAAGGACATTGGGACACAAAGGACAATCCTGTTGCTCGTCAGCCCTTTCCCCTAGTACAGAAAAATTCTTCCCTGTTGGATATATCACAGCCTGGAAGGGTTTTCAAACACTCCCAGCATGGAGGGGATGATTGGAGAGCTCGGATTTGTGGTCTCAGCTCTGCTTCAGCCTCAAACACGACACTGCAGTGAGCACAGTGAGACTGAACGTGTTTGAGGTTACCCCACGCAGTCAGAACACACACCTAGGGCAGGTCCACCCTACTCCACACAGACTATTTATTCCTGTTTCCCATGGCTCGTGAAGGCTAATTCCTCCCTCATCAAGGCTAATTAACCTAGTTGAAATGTTATCCTAACGTGATGTTACTGCTCCAGGGAGACGAGTGGCTTGTTTAGAGTGAAGTCTGATGCCTCTTTGTGTCTTTAATGTCTTTAGCAAAGCTCCCCTGCTGTTGTACATTGTTCCAGCGCCTTTGACTTCAGGGGAGCTCTTGCAGTTTGCATCCAGAGAGGATCTGTCCTTCTGCAAACCAGCTCTCCCCAGCAGACCAATGATAATTATCCAACAGTAAGCAGTACTTCAGTGAGAGCTCAGATCTCCTGCTCACACACAAACAGGAGACAGCTTCTGTCCCATAGATCTTACCATGTAATAATATCCTCTGTTCCCATCCAAACCAAAGCATCTGGGAAGATGCACGTGCCCCCTTAACCACAGGCAGTGAGAGCACAGCCACTGAAACCCCCCTGCAGTAAACCAGGTCCCTGTTTCAGCATCTCTGAGGAGGAGATGCACTCAGTGAGCACTGCTGTGACAGCAGTCACCACAATCCCAGCTCCATGCTCCCACTCCTCCCTCCCCCAGCCCCCAGATCCAACATGGAGAAGTGACAGACTGATTTCTTTTTTCGCTTCCCCTCCCTCCTTACTTTGTCGCTAGGATCATCTTTTTCCTCGCTGTCTGCTCTTTCTGTTCCATGTGCTGTCTGGCAATGTGCTCTCCTACTGCCTTGGCAGGGAACTCTGTTTCACAGGTGTAGCCGAAATCTCTGGCCAAATGTAGTGCTTCCCCTGTGGTCAGACAAAATGGGTCAGTCATTTCTTTAGGGTTATCATCATCATCATCACCATCATCATTATATTGTTGTTATTATTGTCACAGAATTTACTGCACTCTTTAAAAAATGCCCCAAACAGTAGCAAGTCACTTCTGTAGACAGTTATTCTCAAGTCACACATTTCACCCCAACTGGCCTGTTGATGTTTAGTCATCACTTGGTGCCAGGCAGAAGACAGGAGGATATTCCCCTCATCAGATGGAAGGCTGCCCCTCTCATGAGAAATACTGGCCAAGACACTTGGCCCTGCCTTGCCACCAGTAAGTATTGGGCAGCTGCCCAATCTTGCAAGCCCTGTTCATCACTAAAAGTCAAGGTGTGGAAATGAACAAAAAGTAGGAATGAACAACTTTGAAGAACTGAGTCAGCCTTTGGTGCATCACTCCCTGTGTCTAACAGAAGAAGAGCCCTTCTTCTTTACCCCAGGGAAGACCCATGGGGATAGCACACATTCCAGTATATTTGCTTAGAGGTTAAGCCAACAGTACAAGTGCCCCACACCAGAGAAAAGCAGACCCCAAGGGAGAACTCAATAAATAATCCTGTTTCCAAAAGGATTGGGAACAAAATTGACCAGGCAAAACAAAAAGGGAAGATGATGAAAAGGACAGTTGTACTGACACTTTTCTACCTCACTGCAAAGACTGAGCACAAGAACCCAGCTCCATGCTGGCTGCCAAATGCAGGACAGGACCCTCTTTACTGGCTCAGAGAATCCAGAATTCAATTTTAGGGTTTACTGAACACTCTGACCTGCACGCTGTGACTCTGACAACCTCGGTGTGGGATTTATCTGATCACAGGCAGCTGCCTGGATTGCAAACATCTGTGCCCAAGTAAGTGTTTCCCTGGTGGGAAATAGGCATTTCCAGATGACACTTGTTCTCATCTCATTGCAGAAAGAAGAAATAGGTCAGCCACCAGAAGCGTGTGTTAAAGCACATCTGCATGAATGGCTAACAGACATGTGCTCCAGAATAATTTCAGAGTTCAGGGGTTGTGGTTTTTTCACTTTACTTTTCTTTTTTTTCAGAGCTGTGTGTTTGATTGCCATCAGGAGAAGCATTGGACTCTGGCTCTTTGAAGCTCAAAAGGCTGATGCTGTCAGGAGGGATACAGGACAAGTAACTCCTCCCTTTGAGAATATCTGCAGTAGAATTCATCAGATTAAATGTCAATATTGATGTCTGACTTAATACTTTCAAGTCAATGGAGACAAACTAGCACTTGAAGCAGGTGTCATCCTACTAGAGTAGAAGGCAAAAGGGAATCAGAGGAATTATGGAGTCTAAATTAAATCTAGATTAAGTCTAGATTAGAGCTCAGGAAATGACCTTCTGCTGCCAGCATTGCCTTAGATGAGATTATTCAAGGCTTTACCAAGCCTAGTCTTGAATGTTTCCAACTATGGAAATTCCACAGCTGTTCTAAGCAACATAATAAAATGTTTAATTATTAATTTACTTCATTTAATCATTAAATCATTCAACACCCAGAAGTGCTGATTTCTCACTATTTACTATGATCTGACATAAAAAGGTGCAAATGCAATGAAGATGAGGAGATGAATCCCATCCTCAACAAGGCTTGGTTAAGCCAAGGAAGAGGAGAAATTCCATGGAAACAGTGGTCCTGTGCCAGGGACAGTATGAATAAGAAAACAAGAATAAGAAACTGCATGCACCGACCTCTATTTCAACTCCATTCTCCCCCTTTTGAGATATTATTGTCTCCCCTTCTACCACTGGAGTTTTTTATGGAAAAACACATTTGATTCCACAAGAAAACGCTTTACTGTGTGTTTATCTGCCTCAGTTTATCCAGGTGCTGACAAAATCCATGCACCACTCCCAGGCAATCTGTTTGCTGATACCAGCCAGCTACAACCTCTGCAGCTGTAACCAACTTTACAGCAAAAATTGAGGATTATAGTCAAGTCATCTGCTTTCTTTGAATTTTTAAAAACATGATTTCCAGTATTGCTAAAAAGAATGAAGATGTTAACAAGCAGTCAGTATGTCTGAGTTCAAAAGAGAAACAGTTTCCACTTAGTTTGCAGCTTCTAGAAAAGCAAAATAATTTCCAATGAAAACAAAATGGATTTCAGCGAAAAAGTGGATTTCAGGGATAAATTAATAGAGAATAAGAATGAACAGGCATAGAACTGACTGATTGCTTTGTGTTTGAAACATCTATCCCAGAGCTCTTCATGGGTGAGAAAGGGTACAATTTTAAGCCACAGCTTTTACATTTCTATAGAGCAGTTTCAAAATGTCTATTTCAGATATGCTTTTAATCTTCCTTAAATAAAGACTTGCAGAGTAAATCAATCTCAGAAGAGCACTAGATTTTTCTTTTTAACTAAAATTCTGTTAAAATACTGGATAGGTTTATCTTCACTCCAGCATGGAAAGAAAATAAAAGTCAAACTCTTTGAAGCTGTCATCAGGTGGAATTGCAATTCTCTAGACAGCATCATCATGTCCCAGTCAGTCCCAGTAACAATACAAATGTAGACAGCAAAGAATTTAAACATTTAGCCATTGGAAAAGTTTCAGTTTCTTGAAGTGAGCAGAGCTTTTTGTGTTGAAATGTGGGCATTCATTTAATGTGATTAACAACTAAGTGACTGAAATGTGAATGTTTCCACTTACTGTTAGAAAAAAGGAAATGAAAAATGTGAATTGACATTCAGATTCATAGCTACAAAGATGGTTTATTTTATTTGCTAGAGCTGAGAAAATTATACTAAACTGTTCTAATGTCTGAGAAAATTATTCAAAAGTATAAAACCTGTCTGGAGCTGGGATTGTGATTGTGATATAAAATCATTTGAGAAAAAAAAAACCCAAAATTACTTATCTATTCATGGATATAGATTGGTAAAATATAGATGCAAATGCCATTACTGTTTTTAATGAAATAATAATTAAAATAGTTTTTAATACTTTTGAAAATATTTTTTGCTTTAAATGGAAAGCTCATGTATACTGCAAATGCATGTTAGAGCTATGCATATTTACTCATCTATGGTATCCTGAATTATAACTACAAATTCTAAACAAAAATAAAAATTTGGACTTGAGAACACTCTGCACAGCATAATTTCTCCTATTTCATTGTTGAGCAAAGATGCAATTTTAAATCAGGACCAAATGATGATCTGATATTTAGAAGTGTACTGTGATATGCTTATTTATTTGTGAATAGGTGTCCCTTTGATTACTGTACAGTAGGATTGTCTGCTTGGTGGGGGAAATAAGTTTATACAGAATGTCATAGAATATGTTTTTTTCTTTTTCTACAGCACAATTTGGATAAACATTTACTTTGGGAGAAAATGTGTAAATATCAGAAATATGGATGAACCTAAGATTTCCCATCTTCTGCCTAGTTGTTATTTACATTAGGGTAGGAATCACAATGAAGGTTGAAACCACTAAAATCCCTGACTTTTATAGTTAGTTGCCTTGTTTCAATCTAAATTCAACCTAAAACCCAAATTTCCCCGTGTGTGATACCCCCAGCTCTTTCCTCCTGCCGAGATAAAGAGCAGATGTTGGGAATCCTGGATTTTCCTTAAACCCAGCACACAGCTCTGCAGCTCCTGCCTCTCCTCTGCAACTTGACAACTGACCAGAGAGCTTTGCACGAAGGAAAGGGACAGCAGCTGGAGCAGAATGGGCAGAGGCAGCTCTGGAAAGCCTCGGTGGGGACAGCAGCCTGTGCCTCCAAAGGTTTCTGTGGGCAGGTGCAAGGAGCAGAGCGAGGTCCCGGGGGCAGCAGGAGTGAGAGCTGCTCCTGTGCAGAGCGAGGGCAGGAGCTGTGTCCCCAGGAGAGGGACACTCAGCAGCTGAACCTCCCACTCTCTCCTCGGCTGTGCCTCCTCCGGATGCTCTACCCAACAGAAATGGTTCTCAGGGGGAGGAGGGACAGGCGGGAGGTGGAAGGAAAGTTTATTCTATTTGTGGGGTGAGAAGGGAGGTGGAACAAGTGGAAGGATGTTTAAACAAAGGCTGGTGGGGGAGAAGTGTGATAGTTGAGAGCACGATGAAAAAAGAAACCACTGACCTATTTTTCTCAAGAGTTTTGGTCCCCAAATGATGAATGTCATTAATTCTGTGTCTAGGAAATTTAGTGTCTTAATCAGGTTTGACAGGAAAACAAACTCTAGAATTTTTTTTTTTTTTTTCTGATGGTTTAAAAATCATTCATGCACTGTTTTTACCTGCATCTGCAATGACATTTATGTTTTCTAAGTGACCTGTTCAAACAGAAGAGGACATCTCCCCTCTTTTCACATCCTTCCTTACTCCCACTGGAGAAGCTTTTGACTCTTTGGACCCCACATTAAAGCTTAGCCTTGGAAACACCAGTATTTATTCCAGGAGCCTTTATTTTCCAGCTAATATGTAGGAATTTTCCTTTTGGAGCTCGTAAGGAAAATGACCTTTCCCTCCATCTAGTCCAGGCACTAGAGGGCATCCCTCGCCTGCAGGTTACACAGAGATGTCCCCAAACTGCTCAGGCGAATCCTGCAACACTGACTTCATTCTCCCTGCCTGCCTTTCCACTCCCACTTATGGAGAAGACAAAGAGAACACAACTGATCTGTCAAACAATCCCAAACACTCTAAAGATGTGACCTGATCAAACCAACAGTAAGCATCCTGCAACAAAGCAGAACTCCAAAAGATAAAACTAGCAGGAAACAGGAGGCCAAAAAATAATTTTCATAAAATCTGGACCTTCATGTGACAGCCACAGCCTAGAAATAAATTGCAGTTTGTCCTTGAGATTAAGAGACTCCCCATAACTCAATGATTTCAGTATGTTTTAGAGGAAAAGAAGTATTAGTCATGCCAGAGATTTTTGACTTGGTTTTAGTCAATAACCACAAAATCATGCAATTAATTTTGCCTTATCTTACATCACATAGATACTCAAGAAGTTGGCCATGCTTTTACCTTATTGAGATTTTAATATCTCAACATATTGAAGACTGTAAGGACTTTTAGTAATAATAAATTTAGAACCATCTAAAGAAGTCAAGAGTGACATAATCCTGGGTTGTTATGAGAGGTACACAGTGTGTACCTGATATTTTAGAGATTTACTAAAACGAACAAATTATTATTATTTCAATTTCTGTATTCTATCACAGAGAAAAAGCTCTTGTTGCTTTCTCTCTGGATTCTCTAAACCCCAGAATAAGCCTGTGCCCTCCCATTTCTGCTCCTGCAGCAGCAGGAACCATAGAATGATGGTTTTCCTTGAAGAAATTTTGCTGTAAATTAGTCAAACCTGGAAAGAATATCTGAATGTCCAAAGTGAGAATGGCTCATACCACCAAGAATTCAACGAGCACTGCCAAGTTTGATCCAGAACTGGCTACACAGAAATGAGCTTCACTTAGTTTTCTGTTGGAATGTTAACCTGGTGGTGCCATTCCCAAAAATTCCATTGGATAGAATTCATGATTAGCATATCCAGGTGAGAAGGTCTCAGCCAAAGTGAGCTCAGGCACATCAGTGTTTGTCTTTAGGACTCACAGCAAGGCAGCTCATGAACAGAAGCAGCACCATAGGCTTGACCCCAGGTTTGCTCCAGGCTTTGAATAAAGGGCAGGGAGATGGGCACAGCTCCTTTCCTGGGAGCAGGAATCCAACCCTGACAGGCAGGAAAGGAGCTCAGCCACCAGCCCCAGGGCTGCAGTTGTCAGACAGGTACCTCCCTCTCAGTCTCTCCTGATGAAGAAATAACTGGCCACATAGAATCCCAGAATCATGGAATGGTCTGGGTTGGAAGAAACCTTAAAGATCCTCCACCTCCACACCCTGTCATGGGCAGGGACACCTCCCACTGTCCCAGGTTGTTCCAAGCCCTTTCCAACCTGGCCTTGGACACTTCCAGGGATCCAGGGGCAGCCACAGCTTCTCTGGGCACCCTGTGCCAAGGGCTCAGCACCCTCACAGGGAAGAATTTTTCCCTAATTTCAGCTTTCAGCTTAAAGCCATTGCTCTGTTTACTAATAAAACCCAGCTGTGCTCATTCTTCCCTGACCTGAGATGCCTGAAGGTGGGCACAACCCTTGCTCCTCTACCTTGGTGCCTTTTTCTAGGCTGTAACTCCATGAGAGATTTCTCTTGCCAGCAGGTGTGATATGGACACACCTGTATTTCAGAGCAGTCCCACTGAATTTCCTTGTGCTCAGTGACCCCTGAAACATGCTGAAACCAGTGCTGAGGATTCAATGCTACTTCTGCCTTCAAGAGTTCCATCCTCTGAGATAAAAAACTCACAAAGTCCTGTGCAGGCTCTTAATTGACCCTGCTTTGAGCAGGAGGACTGGCCCAGGAGATCACCAGGGGTGTCTTCCAGCTTCAATCCTTCTGTAATTCTGTAATTCTGTGGTAATATGTGCTGAGACCTCAGCCTACTTGCCTAGATCTGTATGGACCTTTCAGGCTATGATTGTAGAAGGTATTGACCTTTAGGATGAGCTGAGTTCTCTCAGCATCAAGGAGGAGGGATCTGGAATTCCCAGAGCTGCTACTCACAGCCAGACAACAAACTAGGTACTTAGTGGATTCACCCAGAACAGAAGAGATGCAGGTAGAGTTTCTTCCCTTTGCCTGAGGGGTTTGAACCTGCATCTCCCAGCTGAAGGTTTGAAGAGCCTGGCAGTATTTGGAGAATGATATTTAAACAACAAATAAAGGCCAAGAAAGTATCTCCTGAGCCTGTCTAGATATTATCTGAAAACAGATTTCATTCATTTATGTGTGTGGGGAAAAGGCTTGTCTAAATATTATGCTTTCTTATGGGAGGAAAAAAAATATCATCACATTTTTGGACCAGCTCCAGGAAATTCACAAGTTAAGAAAGAGGAGGAAAAAAAAAAGTAGGATAAACAAACCTACTTACAGAGTTGGTATAAGACATTCATCTCTTTCACAAGAACACTCAGATGATTGATTGTAAGCACAAATCAATGCTGAGGAAACTGCAGGACCAAGACACTTGCTGAGGGTCAAGATATCTGAGAGTAAACTTCCACTTTGCCACTCACTCTGTCTGTGGCTTTAGGCAAGTCACGTCTCTTTATACAAAATAAAGATTATGGAATTTAACCTTGTGGCTGAAAAGAGTTGCATGCCATGAAGCATTTTAATTATGGTTATATTATATTGCAATATTAGAGACCCTACCTTCTACCAGGGAAGTCAGGAGTGTGACATTTGCTGCTTTTCTTCTTCCTGCAGGCAAATTCAGTCCAAGTCTGTCTAATTTTTCTCTCAAGCAGCGTCCTCCGTTCTTGGATTTTGCTCTGTCATGAGAGAACAGTAGGAAAGAAATACTTGTCATTATTCTGCACCTTTCCCCCATGTTCATATAAGCCTAGAAACTGTACCCATTTCTTTGACAAATATGTGGGGTAATGCCTGCAGTGGTGACATCAATGGGAAATATTTCAGAGCTGTATTCTTAATGTCCTGCTTGCTCTAGGTGATTCTTTAACATTGGTTCTTTGGCAGAGTCAGATTTAAATCCCTGTCATGGGGATATCAGATCTTCAGGCAGCTTTCCACCTAGTGGAGCCCTGTGTCCTGATTTGGGCATGGCACCTGGGATTGCAGTGACTAAATATAAATATTGACAGAGCAAACACTTATATCTGATTTTATCAGGCTCCAAAGACAAATTAGGGAGACCTTCTAGAATTAGATTAAACAGATATCCACAATGAGTGAACTTTACTCATCTGGCTAATAAAGGAAGCAGATACCTATTTAAATGTAGATATATGTGTGGAACCTAGCTCTAACTACAATTTATGTGGAGACCTAGGTGCTCAGAAATGTTGTCTACAAACCCCAAAACTCACAAGTAAGAAGGCAATAGGAAATGCTGAAGCTAAAATCTCTGCCATCACTGGTTATCTGTGCCCCTTGCCAAACCCCTACATCCCTTTGTTCTCACAAAATGGGTCCTGGTGTGTCCCAGCTGCTTTTCTGCAGCACCTCAGTGTTTGGATTTGAGACAAATCCACTTATGCAGCAGATGCAGGTTCAAGTTGTTCCTCAGCCTGACGGGAATTTTTAACCTGTATCTTTCAAACAGATGCAGCAGCCAGCTGACAGCAAATCATTAATGTTAAAATGCTGAAACAGTTAATAAAACAGTGATTGGAGCCCTGATATCTCCCATTCCAAATGAATGACCTGTCCATTAATTAGATAAGAGTCTACACCTTTGCTTTTTGTACAAAGTAATACATAATTAGCCCCAAACAAGACTTAGGGGCCCTCAGCTTAGAAAAAGTAATCACTGAGTAGTAAAAATAATTAGCTATGTTTTGAGGTTCATGTTCAAGTTCCTCCAGGCAGAGGAAGGAAGCAAACACAGAATATCACCATTTGGATGTTTGTTTTTATTCATTAAAAAATACCACAACTTTGGCCCCATTGTTTGTCAGGAAATATCTTCCAAAAAGAATTTTTTCTTTATTCAGAAGAGCACTTTATTCCCAAAGCAAGCTATTTGGGAAAATAAGTAACCAGTGACTGTTGACAGGATGCAAAAACAAGCCTTCAAGGTCTCAGGCAAACAATCAATGAGATTTTGTTTTCCTACTTCTTTCCTGGTCAACTACAGAGTGTTTGAGCCTGTTCTGTAGCTGTGAAACTCTCAGTTACAAACTGACTAAATCTTGAAATCAAATTCTTCTCACTGATTCATAAAACAGAATTAGCAGATCCAAACTGCAGACAGAGAGAAGTCCCTGGCTTTTGCAAACTCTTGAACCATGCCCAGGGTTAATTTGGGAGAGGAAATATTTGGTCTGGGTCAAAAAACCTGTGGGGATCATTCAAGCATTTTAACAGAGAAGTGAGCCCCCACATTCAAGTCAATGCCCTTGAATCCATAATAGCTTGCACTGTATTGATGAAATCTGCAGCATGAGTATTTAAAATGAAAATTAGCTGAAGGCTTCTCCAGGATGAAGCAAATAAGAGGGGAAAACTTTGGTGGGTGTAGATTTTGGATTTCAACGCCCATAGAGGCAGTTAAATGGGACTTACACCTTGACAACAATTTGTGGTGCACAGTCATTATTCCCCGAGATGTCTGGAGACAGCTCCTGAGTGCCTGCATGTCTCAGGCTGGTGGCAGCGGCTTCCAGAGGCTCGGTGTGGCCGTCAGGGGCAGCGGTGAATCGCCGGTGACTTTCCAGTGATCAAAGGGGGCTCTGGCGGCTGCTGCCATCTGAGCTGGCGCCTCGGGGGCACCGTGACTTGGATGTGCCTGCCCGAATTACACCTGCCTCCTGGTTTTCCTCTTGCAGTGTGAGGCACAGCCTGCTCCTTCCCTTCTTTCTGCTCCTGCTCTCTGCAGGTGCCTGCTCTGCCCAGTGAAGGGTCAGAGGCAGAACTTTACCTGAATATTCGCTTCTCCCCAAGTGTCTCAAAACAAAAAGAGTAAAACCAGCTTATTCTGCCTTTTTCATGCCCCCCAAAAAAAACGTGCAGAGAAAGGATGAAAAATCCCTACACCTCAGTGTTTTATTTTTTTGTTGAGTGAGGGCTGTAAATATTGTAAAACAATTCGCTTTGACATAGTTTCTCAGCAAGAATTTAGATTTGTAGCTCTGTTGTGGGAAGTAGAAAAGGTATAAAACTCTCCGAAAACTGTGTGAAAGCAAATTCTGGAGAAATTCAAGAATGTTGAAGATGCAAGGACAAGAAACAATAAGACTATGAGCTGTGTAGAGATAGACCTTAGGAGAATTTGTTAAGCAAGATAGTAGAAACATGTAAGCTTAATAATGAAGCTTTATCCATTGTTTTAAGCTATTACAGGCAAATATTTTCCACACATTAAATTTTCTTTTTAAAGAAAATTTTTAAGGAAAATTTTTAAGGAAAATTTTTCTTTTTCTTTCAGTCAAAACAACATCTATCCATGTCTGATGAGTAATTCAACAGAGGAGGCAAACAAAAAATCAGTTTGCTGAAAAATGTAAACTTGCTAATTTACTGAAAATTCCCCAGTGCTCCCTCCTGATCCATCCCTTTCTGTTCACCCCAAGTATGACCAGCTATCCAAGCAGGGAAAAGAATAAAGCCTATCTGTTGAAATTTTTTTAAAAAATACAGCAATTACAGCATTGCCTGGGAGCTGTTATCCTCACCTTCAACTTACCTTCTCAAAATCCCTCCGAGGAGGGAAGCGTTGAGGCACTCTGGTGGTGAAAGGCGCCTCTTCACCTCTGCAATGGTCACTTTGTACTTGGAAGTGGAGCTGAGCAGGGACAAGCGACCAGGAACGGAGCAGAACAGGTCCGTGGGGTTGACTACACAGGTGCCACCTACCAAAAAAAAAAAGGAAATATTAAAGTGAGGGAAAACTCCTCGTCTGTGTTTTGACAAATTCAACCATGAAGAACAATTCTGTGGTTCTCTTGTGGTTGGTTTTTTGTTTGGGTTTGGTTTTTCTTAGGGTGTGTGGGGTATGGCTTTCTGTAATATTATTGTTTTGGGAGAAAAATGGATGTGTTGGAATTTTGGTGTGGGAACAGTGAATTATGAGATCTCAAAAGCTTTACAGTCAAAATGCCTTGTTATGGTTATTTGATATAATTTGATTTCATGCTCTGAAAGAATTGCTGATTATCACTAAAGTCTCTCCAATCTAGTGTGATTAAAAAGTAAGATTGAACCCTCACTCACAATTTTAAAGAACAGTTTGTGAAAATATTGGGGCATTGGTTCGAATGTGAAATGTTAAATTTAACTCTCACAGCCATATTTAGGATTACAAAGATGCAGGAACACCATGGGTTTGCAGTGATTTGCAGCAAGAATAGCTTTACACACCTTTGAACTCATAAATTCCTTCCAAAGTTAGGTCAAATCCTCAGCCAATATTAACGATTAAAATCTATTGAGTTACATCACTTTATCGCAGGTTAGCTCTGCAATTGTTTATTTCTTGAGAGTGGCAATTACTTGGCCTGGGTCTAAAACTGCTGAATGATCACCAGATCTTTCAGTCAAGACTGTGATCAATAACTCCTCAGGCAAAACTGAGCTTTTAACTTAAAGTTAATATGAGGGAGAAAGAAAGAAAACTTTCTCTGCAACCGATCCAAGAGAATAGAACAAACTCCCAGAGAATAAATAAACAAACAAATAAATAATCTTAAGGATTTACACATATTTTATCACTAAGCACTTTTCTTTTCTTTGTCCTGCATTCTTCAACCTGACTACAACAAAAAAATTCTGTGTAAGAAATGAACCCTACCACTGCATGCACTATTACTCCCTGAGGGAAAGATGAGTAAAAAAAAAAGAATGAGCTGCATATGACAGTGATAGAAAATATCATATAATTCAATGTACTACTAGAAGGAGTTCAGATGGTTTATGTGAGGATGAAGACCTTCTTAGAGCAGAATTAATCTGTGCTCATCACTCATGACTAAAGGAAACATACTGCATCTTTTAAGATACCCTGATAGTCTCTTTTTTTCCTGTGAACACCTGAATCTTCTTTTAACTACAAATGCTCACTTTGTTGTGCTTAAAAATTTTAGCTTCTAACCTAAATTCTATAATGAGAATAGAATAGAATAGAATAGAATAGAATAGAATAGAATAGAATAGAATAGAATAGAATAGAATAGAATAGAATAGAATAGAATAGAATAGAATAGAATAGAATAGAATAGAATAGAATAGAATAGAATAGAATAGAATAGAATAGAATAGAATAGAATAGAATAGAATAGAATAGAAATTAAAAGCTCACTTTTAAGGCAAGATCCTACACCTTTTTCTTTATCAACTTACATGGGCAGTTCTTAAAATCAAGGTGACTTTGTTCTACTTCTCACAGAGACAGACTGAAGGATGAACCTTCATTAAATGCAGACTATTGCTTGCTTACATAAGGCAAACAGAATTTCTTTCCAAATATTTCAGCTCTTGAAGGTATATTTAAACATTTGTGCTGACAGCAACACCAGAAAAGAACATCTCTTGGTATCAATCCCAGATGGGTGAGATCCTGACTCAGTTCAGCAGGGTATTTTATGACTTCTAATTATGTTCCAGGGCAGATATTAGTGTCCACTTCTTAGACAGGATATAGAGACAATTCGTGCATCACCAAAATATAGGCACATCGAGGGCACTGATGCACATTTTTACACAGCTCAAAGCTACAATTAATGAGCCCGTACGCTCAAACACAGAAATCTGGCGCCACACGCCTGAAATAATTTTGGGTCTGTGTTGTTTTGGTGTGTTTGGGTTTTCTTTGGTGGATTTTCTTTTTCTTTTTTTCCAGAAACCTGTAAATATTTTCAAGCAACGTTTTCAAACTTCTGGTCTGTCAGGTACATTTGTGAAGAGCGTTCACACTGAGTAGATCTGTTTGTTTGGCATCTGCCACACAATGCACATACACACGTGTATATATATATACGTGTCAAGAAAACAGTAGCACTGTGTACATATTTATTTACTTCAGTGAGTCTCTAGATTTTATAACGAGTGAGACTGTACTGAAATCAGTGTCATATTAAAGTTCATCTTCTTGCCAGGTTAAGCCAGTATGTGCACCCTTTATGCCAGATAAATAATTGTTCCTTTAATCCAAAAACCTGTTACCCTGCAGCTGCTCCTACCCTAAGCAGAATTTACTGGAACACTTGTTATTACTATTTAGTAGAAAGTTGCTTACAGTCTGAAATATTTTAAAGCATCATGCCCAAGCGACAAGATCTAAACCAAAGCAATTCCAGGTAAACCAGGTGTGGGTTAAAGGTAAAATAAATCAGCAAGTCTAGAGCATTTGCTTTCCAGAAACATGGGGAACAAGTAGCAAATTTACAAGAAGGTAAAATCTATTGCACATAATTATTTCACTCTATTAATTATTCATTGACACAGCAACAGAGAGCAGTGTGGTGCTTTCTAGATGAAGATATGTCTTTGTCACAAACTGTGTGCATTTCTGAAGGCATGAATTTCCTACCACGAACATCACCTTGGAGAGGAGGTGGGTGAAGCCCTGGCCTTTGCACCACGTGGTAAATAGGAAAAAGCATAGAGGAAAGAGAGGAGAAAAGAGAAGGGCAGCCACACAGGAAGATGAAGGATTAGGCTTCTTGTCAAACACATGCTTTGGAATATTCTTTCCTTCCTACAGATCGTGTTAGAGTAGACAAATGATTTTGCAAAGCAGCTTAACATGAAGTCCACAAGATATGTTTTAAGGTGAACTAAACAGCAGTGGCAACAACCAGCGTTTTTACCCGTCAACACAATGCCACTGTAGGTGCTGCTGGAAAAGTCAATCCTCACTCAATTGTTGAGACAATCTTGTCATAACAGAGTATTTGAGAAGTGGGATGTTAAGATACCAGCAGAAGAAGCAGAAATAATGCCTCAAAAACAGTGCAGAAATAATGCTTTTTGTGAGTCTAGCGATTCAGCCTGGAGATCCCTTTTCCTCTCAGCAGTTTTTACTGGCTTTGGAAATCTTTACAGGCTAACTTCTGGTGCCAGGACACATAAGACCACCTCAGCTCATCAAATGAAGAGCCTCACATGCAGGAACAGCAAAGTAATGTGCCCACAAGTGTATCTGAAGGAGGGAAAACTGTAGCCCCTGCACCCTGACTCGTTATCCATGGCATTCATCCTACAGCAAAGCCAGAAAAAGGAAAAGGGGAGCAGGCAGACAGTGAGATAACTGGTAGGATCACCCAGCTGATTGCCTCAGAGTTCTGTTCTCTGAGTACCACGTGAAACTGGCCTGTGAGTTTCAAGAAGACACTTTTTAGAACAACTGTTTATTCCCATCAGGAAGTGATTAGTGTGGTCTGATCTGACTTCATCTGTTGCTATAAGGTACTACTTTGGAAATGACTGTAAAAGGTGATGGTTGTGCTCTTACAGCCACAGAGGTCTAGAAACACAGGCAGGACAAGATTTAGAAAAAGGGAGAATTATAGTTTGTATTGCAACTGACAGATTAGGGAAAAAAAAGAAGGGAAGATTTCAGGCATTCAGTCCCTTCCTTAAGGCTTCTCTCTCATCCATCTCTACTCAATTACTTCTTTATTCATGGCAGAGTTTTAGCCTCTGATCTGTCATCTTCATGTGGATTTCAATAAATACAATCGGTCACAAGATAAAAATGGATGGGAAAGAAAGATGCTTTGTGCAGCTGACCTCAACTAGGTGAGAGAGCAAGGACCAGAACTGCAGTGTACTGAATCCCCAAATCACCTCAAGAGATTATATATAGACTGATGTAGTTAAAGATGTTCCTGCTCATTGCAAAGGGTTGGACTAAATGACCTTTAAAGGCCTCTTGCAACACAAAATGTTCTATAATTCTAATCTATGATTATTTTCAAGTGGCCTAAGGGAAGGGAATGACAAAAGACTAAGTCAGTTTTTATTAGTTTACTTTGGGGGCCCAATCCTTTTCCTCCTAACTGACTGGTTCATGCTCAACACAGTGTCCTCCTTCATGAGAACTGTGCTTTTGCTTTGTTTCCTAAGCCTGGAACAAACAAAAGTTAGGCTATGTGAGATTGGAAAGGGTAGTCAGAGCAAACTTTGGGAGAGCATTTTCCTGCTCTTATTCCTGTCTCTGCATCAAATAGCACATGTCTGTACAACATGCCAACACGAGCTGATGATGGGTTGGGGGATGACAGCAGGGAGAGCAGAGCCATGCTCTAACCCCCCCATCTTGTCAACACAGTGAAAATCCCAATAACACACGTGGAGAGGAGAGCTGGCTCTGTTTTGGTTGCAGGTTCCCTTTGTACAGATGAGGAGAACAATAGGGTGGCTGGAGTGTGGTATTCTGATTTAGTTACTCAGGCTCCTGCTGAAATGCAAGGCTCCCTTACACCATCAGAGTAAAATACTTGTGCATCCTTTCATTGGTAAAACAAATATTCTGAAATATTTTTATACTTTCCATAAACAGTGTTTTTGTTTTATCAGGAATGAGACAAATATCCATCGATGCCACTAGATGGTTTTTCACATAATGTTTTTTTCAAATGTGGGTCTATAATTTTGCACTTCCTTACACTCTGCAAGGTCAATTTTTATTTGTTAATCGTAACAGTTTGAATATCATGAGTGTTTAATATTCATTCAATGCAACATAGCTCCTTTCTCCAAGACATTCACCTGGAAATGTCATGCACCTATGTAAGGAAACAGCATAATACACTGGTGACAACAGTGCAGAAGTGCTGTTTATTTTGTTTTTCAGGATATAGATGCTTGTGTACTTGTGTACATTATTAAGTATAAACATGCCTGAATGTCAACAGATTGATCTTATATAAAATATTAATAGCATGCTATGTTTTTTATTAGTCTATTATTTATATCTACAGGTGCTGTTTGTGGGAGCCTCTAGCTTATAGTTTATTTTCTGTCCTATGCTGAAATTCTGGCAAGTTTAGAGTACATTACAAAATAAAGATATAAGAATCTACCTCTCCTTGGGTCTTTTCCTTTACCATGTAGCAAATGTAAGCAAGCAGTTACCAGTAAAGATTTTGTCAGTACTGTTTAAACTCATTTTCAGTTCCAAAAGATCCATAAGCAATTTAAAATGTTCTCCAAATTATCCTCACATGACCCAGTCATTAATATCAGCAGCTAAATACTCAAAACTCTAAAACTAATCTACGTTTGCCATGAAAAATAGAAAGTACTGGTGGTTTTTTTTTGGTTTTTTTTTCTTCACAGTTATTCTTTCAATCTCATTTAAGTTAACAAACTGTGCATCTTGCTGGTAGCCACATAAAACCAACTCATGCCACTAACAGAAACAATTCCAAGATGTCCCTTACTACAACATTTATGCCAAGAAAACAAAGACATGCCTGCATGCACAGAACATGAGGAATTTTTAAATTAAACCAAGAGATTCAGTGAGAGGGAGGATATCACCAGCAGTTTCTAAGACCAGCCTTTTACCTACACTATGTTTTTAAGGATATTAAGAGCTGTAAGAGTTTTAAGTGTAAACAAGGTTAAAAATTAGCTTGAGAGAAACAAGGTGAAAAAGAGAATAATACGAATAAGTGGGTTTGCTACAGGAAACAAACTTTAAAGATTGTATGAACATGCAAAAATATCTCCTGCCCCCAGGACCAAGCCCTCCTTTATCGAGGTGCATCAGCACTGACACAGGAGAATTTCTGCAGCTCCCGTGCTGAAGGGTAAGATGCAAACCATGCCCAAAAGAAAAGACATCTGCTCCATTCCCCTTCCCATACACAAGGGGATGTATCTCCCCAGTGCCTCTCCAGGCTGTCCCTACGCTTGGGCTTGGGAAAATCGCGGGTGCTGGAGAGTGCCCAGGACCCTGTGCTGCTTCCTTGGGCAGCCTGTGCGTGGTGTGGGCTGTGTTTGTGAAGGTGTGGAAAAGGTTTGGGGCTCAAAGTGCCCCATGGGTGGGGCAGAGCGAGTGTTGTTGAAAGGGGAATCTGTCCCAGGAGCCACTGGCTGGCTGTGTCTGTCCTGTGTGTGGTTTTGTTTGTGTTTGTTGTTGTGCCCACTTGTCGTGTGCTCTGACACACTTCACTCCCAGCCTGCGTGCCTGAGTTTATGGGATTCCAGGGGCAGCTCTGTGTGGTATGTATACATCCTGTGTGCACCAAAATCTCCGCTGAGGCAAAACTGGGACTGTGCAGAAATGGAACGAAGTAAGATAGAAAAGATATAACACACAACTTCTACCCCAGCATGGGGAATGGGGAGAAGCACAGAGTCCCAAAGCCGGGGAGAACCCAGCCCAGGGACTTTCCCTGCTGCCCACAGCCAGAAAATACACCTTTTGTAGATCAGCAGAGAAAACAAACAAACAATCAACCAAAAAAAAAGCACCCCAAAAAAACCAACCAAACCTCAAACAGACGAACAAAACCTCCCCGAAAGATCATACCAAAATAAAACAAACCATCAAACAAACAAACAGAAAAAGCTCTCAAAACCCAGCCTGACGCCTTGGCCAAACTTCTCAGAGGTGTGGCTCTGAGGAGCGGAGGATGCTGCCGGCCCCGCTCCCTGCGGCCCGGGCAGAGCCCGTCGGAGCCGCCGCTCTCCCCCTCCGTCCCCTTCCCCAAACTCCTGGCGAGCTGGAAGTCGCCGAATGATTTGGCTTTAGTCGGCTGGAGATTATCTCAGCTGGAGCCGCGAAAGCCATTAATTAAGCCAGCTATTTAGGATTTTTAATGCGATTTAAATTGGCCCTTGGAACAGAAAAGAAGAGAAAAGAAGAAGACAACAGCGCTAATGACAGCGCGTTAAGATCTGAACACAATGATGGGCTATTACACGAGTCCCGAGGCTCTTGTAAGGTTCAGAAGAGCCGGGAAAAGGGAAGGAAGGGCCCAACAAAGGGAAGACAAGGAGGTGATCTGCCCTACCCTCGGTGGGCTCAAAGCTGGGCGAGGGAAGAGGGATGGATCCTAATCCGCGCCGGGAGCTGCCGGGTGGGCTGAGAGACCTGGAGATGTTTAGGCAACACTCGGGAAACAGAGGAGGACAAGAAATGGCCGGGGAACTCCAGGCGGTTTTCCAGAACAAGGTGAAAGGGGATGCCTTAAAGGTCTTTTTCAAACTAAATTGTTTTAGGACACTGTGTCCCAAGTACCCATTCCTTCACCCCGGGGTGCCTGGGGAAGTGGTGACACACTTGCACGCTATTTTTCTCCTTTGGTTTTCACACAGGGGAGCACGGGGGAAGATTCTCCTGGGGCGAGGTGCAGGAGAGCCTGAGCCCCTGCCTTCGACCCGCCCCCATCCAGCCTCCTGCCCAAAGCCTCGTCCCTAATGACTGAGTTGTTA